>JAWDEX010152102.1:0-21956 GCA_035221805.1 Trichilia hirta | reverse complement strand
TGGTCCAGCTGCTTCAGTGTCATTGCTTTAGTGAGAAGGTTAGCGACATTATCTGCTAAAGATATTTTTTTGACCAAAATTTCTCCAGTACCAATAAATTCTCTCAATATGTGATACAATTTTTCAGTTTATTGAATTACAAATAAAGTATATATATTCAACAATTGAATATAATTATGCATTATGTTAATCAAATTAGCTCCCATTTTTTAATTTAAATCCCTTACTCTTTAAATTAAGATTTAAAGGTTTTGTTAGATTTTATTAAAAATTAGTGGATATCGAATTCTCATTTAAAATTAATCAGCCTTATATGACAGAAATCTTGGTTAATTAATTCAAATGAGTAAAGAATACTTCTTTTGTTTTTCTGCATCTCATTCAAGACTAGATATTTCATCTTACCCTAGTTTCAGACACCTCACATAATAGAAATTTTGGTGTCCTACACTATTCATATTCAAACTATTGCATCTTTTCAAATAATATTCTTATCTCAATCTTATATAATAGAATCTTGGTCAAGATTCGAATATTATTAAGAACTAAATAACCCAATTTTATGACACAAATCCTATACCCCTCATATAATAGAAATCTTAAGTAAAAAATTTATATGAAAGAATCATTAGTTATCCTATAGTAGAAGGTAAACATATAATAATTTTAAGGAGTCATATTTTATTTGAAATTATTCACATCACATGTGATAATTATTTCTCTCTTAATCTAGATATTTTCATAAAACATTATTCTCATAGCCAAGCTTTTATGCCCTTTCTTGATATATAAGAACCCCATACTTGATTAATTTCACTTATTTATCACATAAATAAGTAATTAACAAAATCGAGCCACAATTAGTATTCATATTAATAGTGATACTATTCATAAGCTCAGTAAAATTTATTTATCAAACAAATAATTTTGATAATTGAAGTTTAGATCACTCGTCATATAAATAATCATTTTAATGATTAAAATTTAAATTATTAAAATAATTTCGTTGTAGTGTTGAACCAGTTTAACACTTTTGGGTTATCGATTATTAAAAAAATAATTTAATAATTATATTCATTATACAATGCAAAAAATATGAGATAGGCAAATCAAAATTAATCATTAGGATTAAACAGGATATTTTGGTCCAATTAGATAAAATTACGAAAATACTCCTCGTCGAAATCACCAACTATTGGTTTATTTTTTAAAAGAAAATGTTTTTTTAAAATTATAATTTCATAAATTAAGAACAAAAAATACCAAAAAGTTAATTTGAAAAGTGTAAAAAAAATTCATAGCGAAAATAGTAAAATAGGGAATGTACTTAGCACTAGAGGGTATACTTACCAATAAGGTGCACATAGTAGATTTTCGAGGCTTACTCAGTAACTAACCACTGCACGCCTTGTGTGCTTGCACCCTGCGCACAACCTTCTGCACACTGTGCTACCTAGGCTACATGCGCGGCGTGTACTGTACACGTGCAAGGGCCGAGCTTTACGCTCCTAATTCACTAGTAACCTTGTGCGCATCTGCAGTGCACGAGTGCCAGGCATAAAAACCCTTTTCAGATTTTTTGTCCATTTTGCTCCAAAAACCAATTTGCTTTCAAATTTTCTCAAAATACAAGCGATATATACATCCCCTAATATGTTTACAACATTTCAAAACAATCAAAAACACAATAAAACTCATAAAAATCTCATTTGTGTCAAACAAACCTAAATTCAAAATTTATAACCCAAATATAATTTCAATCATTAATCAATCATATAATTATCACTCATCCATGCTTTGATATCATTTAAGAATGATGAAATCATGCAAATCAAGGAAATAAGCATGGGTTTACATGTATGCTAATTTAGGCATAATATTTAATTAATCATAACTCACTAATTTTTAGTGATAATAGATGAAGATCAACACTAAAAATTTGAGAGTCTCTAAGAGAATCAGAATCTCAAATTTGCTAGTTACTTGATTAGTTAGAGAGAGAGAGCTTTCAAAAATGGTGGAAAAAAATAAAAAAAAAATCTATCAAAAATGAAAAAATGAGCCTTTATATACTTTTTTTTTATTTATCATAATGTTCTTAGCCTTTTTAACATAGACAAATGGGTTTCAAAGCTTCTCCAAGAAGTTTTATATAAAATATCACTTAGGTCTTCCAACTTTAAAAAAATTATAAATTGACCCAAAATTCAGTCAAACTTATTTTGTCTAAATTTATTTTAATTTTACTTATTTTTTTAAATATTTATGAAATATTATAAATTACTTTAAATTGCAATTGAGTCAATTTCTCAAGCTCTCAATTCGTTAAACTATTTAATGCGCAAACTATTTACGACCTTTAGCCTAGCTCTTTTACAGATATTATTTACTCTCACTAATAACAAAAATAAGCCAAAATTTATATCATTACCTTTTAGGTTCATTATGATATTGGCCGTAAGTTAAAATTATTCTGATTGATCTCATTTCGAACTATTTGAATTATCAATAACCATGATTAATATATAGTAATGTGTCATAGCCTCTAAATTATAATAAAAAAAAATTTTATCGAACCTTTTATGACTAATTATAAGTTTTATGTGAATAATCTTTTTTTGTTTGTCTAATCCCAACTAAATTAGGGCTCACGAATATTAAAATTTTAAATTTAATTATATTCAAATAATTAATCAATACGAGCTGAACTTGTTACTACAAACTCTTTATATAACATTTGTACTTTGACCAAAGACTTTATTTTCACTCATTTACTAGTATCCAACTGAAAACTCAAACTTGGATTGAGTCAACAATATCTCAAAATCTTTTATATTGAGTTAACAAATTTTATCTGACAATTATTTGTCTCTCGACATAAACATCACATGATCAAACTGGCTTTTATGTACAAGATATGATTAGTCTCGTACTTATAAACCATATAAACTATATGTATTTATACCGATTAACAACTATGATGTCTCAAGTCTAAGGACTAGTTATCATACTCATATAATTTAATGATGAATTATTGACAATATATATTCATGTGATTCATTATAACTTTGATCACTTTCAAATAATAGTTCTTTAACTATTATTCTACGCTAATATCTTAATGATATAACTATAATATTATTCGCACTAATATCATCTCATGATATTCACTGAAGATATTCAGTATGCCTATACTATAATATTAATGCCCAGTCGATATTGCTTCTATAGGAAATATTTTAGATAATTCAATTGTCTTAGACAATTCACATGTAGATTCTATTAATAATATAATTAGATAGAAGAAGTAGCATATACATATGAATTAAAACACTTTCTTTATTAATAAATATGTATATAATACATATTTTATAGTAATCCAATAAAGTATGCCCAAAACTGACAATACAAATAGTTTTAGGGCATACAATACTAACACTTATGACAAAATTTTAGAGGCTTTCACCAGTGTCTTACCGTAAATAAGGTGACGCTGTATGGCCTGAATAGTACTTTAAAATTTCTCTATAAAATATTGGCTTAGCTGCCTGAAATTTCCTATGGATCTGTGGGGAAGGCTCCTGAAACACATTCGAGCCTGTCCCTCTAGGGTTAAGAAAAATTGGCAACACATCTAAGATTTGATCAACATCTCATATCTCTGAATATGTCTAAATGCAATGTCGGATCGGTTTGCCAGTGTAGAGCATAATCTGAGGTATTTTAAATTTTCGAGGAATGGTTAACTCCAGTATATTCTATATTTCTTAGCCTCAAAGTTCTTGTCCAAAATTTAAACCAAATTTATCTTTATATTGACCCTAATTTCTTCTAATATTCTTCTAACACACGCTTTTAGGGCTCATTGATACATTGCTTACGGCTTGAAAAGATGGGCATTACAATTTTTGAACTTGATTTTGTTGATATGTAATCTCAAATTTACAGTAGTATGCCTTAGCTCAATACCCATTCGTATGCTTATTCTGGGGCTGCAAGAAGTGTCAAATAATCTCTATTCAGAGAAATCAAACACATAGACTAAAGCATTATAATTCTTTATCCTGAGGTCTATGCGTGATCCACCAACCTTCCTCTTCCCCTTTTCGACAACAGTGAGACAAACACTTCCTGCCCCTGTGGCTATTATAGAGCACCAAAATTTTGTTTTGTCCTTGAATTATGAGTGGCTCTCGATCGCTTTTGAGGTTTTTGGTATTATTTGACTCATCCCCTCATCGCGTTGCTTCAGAAATAGCTTCTTTAGCCTTGAGGCTTCCTTCTTTAACTGCCTATTCCTTTACTATAGCATCAACTTTCTTTTATCTTTCTCTGCCTATCTATTTTTATACTCTTTTAGCTCTATTTTTAGCTATAATAGTCCACACTCACTAGCTCTCGTGATTGCCCTGCTCGTCCGCTGTGCAGTAATATGGTCTTGAAGTTTATTTTCATTTGAAGATTTTGTAGCATTTTTTTTAACAAAATGGACAAGGTTCACATCCTTCTTCATCTACAATCTTCTAGAGAAATGGTTGTGATTGTGTTCATCCATTTTGTACACAGGTCTTGTTAAAGCTCTTTTTAGACTGACTAAAAATTTTTTGCATGTATTTCTTTAGACAATGTCAACTATTGATGCTTAAATTTTTTTAGAACAAAAAATTCAATACATCACACAGGTTTTGTTTTCTTGCAGCTAGTTAGCATGTTAAAGTGGACGCAAGTTTGCTTTTGGTTAGAATTCTTCAGGCGATACCTGAGATCCAAATAGAAAAACTAAGAGTAAAATCGACTTTCTAGCATATAAATTCTGATATTTAAGTTAAACACTAGATCAAAGTAGAAAAAAAATTAATAAGACACGTGAGAATACAGGTGTTTATAGAATGTGTACCAACATGAAGAGGTAGGTCAGGAATTCTCTCGACATGCAGGTTGCCAGAGTTTTTTAAGAATCTGATAAAGTCCTTTTTTTCTCTATCCCCTGAATCCCTTCTTTTATTACGAGAGTTGTATTTACAATAGTCCTGGCGTGTATAAGTATTGAAAAACAGGAGCTTAATTTAATAAAATACGGCTTATCTAGATAGTTGATAAGCTATTTTATTGTTTTGTTTCGTTAGAATAGGGTGACACAATAAATGTCTACTATATAAATGGCATGATATTCAAAATCTTAAATGCGATGAGATATCCTGTCAAGCTTTTAGAAATGCATTCTGCTCGCCTTTTTGAATCTTCTATTTTTAATATAGAAGAATTGATGCCGACTCAGAATTTTGGACTAATGGACTTGAGAATGGATTAAAAGTTTCAAGTCGCCATTCTATATTCGAGGTGAAAAGGACGGCTTCAAAAAAATCCATTAATAATAATAATTATTATTATTATAACCATTTTAACTTAAAAGATTAAAATATTTTTTTAATGAATAGAGTTACGTGATATTAATAGCTCAATTATCGTATTTTATAATATTTATTTTAAAATATAACTTAGAATTTTTAATATTATTATATACCTAAAATAGGTATAAGATCAATGGGTAAACAAATTAAGTCAAGTGATACAAATTGCACTAAACTGGTTTACTTACGTCAATCGGAAACGGTTAACCCTCTCGGCTTAATGATACACTTACTAGTTCAATTCTTCAGCTCCTTTTTCAGAAATAACGTACTTCCTATGTAATCAAATGCTTACGTAAGCAATGACTACATTTATATTTTATAGTAATTATAAAGTCTTCCATTTTCATCGACAAAAAGAATTCCACCAAGTCATTTCTTTGTGGAAAATTAAACACTTGACAATTGCTTTCATCTTATGGGCTATTATAACTAATTTAATATATCTTTAGAAAAAAACATGAAAAATAATTCTACATCTTGATTTATACTTCAAAGGGTCAGGCGATGGATGACCTGATTGACCTATGGCTGCTAATACTTGTATGATTATCATTTTCTTCTTTTAATTATGTCGCCTCATCACTTGGACTGTCAATTGTTAAATGAATTTCTCAATTTTCTCCCTTCCCAGTCCCATGTACTTTAAACGGCTAGAGAAAATTGGCATTTGTCGATGAGTTTGATTTTGAAATGAACATGTATCTGGGTTTCACCGACCAAAACAAATGACTGATTTTTCAAGGGTTGCGGCAGTTAGTGCTTCAGTCGAGGAAACTATATATCGTATATTAACATTACCAAAGAAAACACAATTGAATCTTATAACTATATATATAGCGGCCGGAGACTATTTTAATGTCAATGGCCTCCATGGTGTTAATCAATTTTAATGGAGTATAATAATGATAATTCTAAAGAGAGGTCGTTTTTGTTCTAGAGAATATTACTTTGCAGATACGTAATGAAGAAAGTAACAATCATATCATTAAAAATGTGTAAAATATGGGTTTTCCTATATATGTACATGAATGAGTGCTTGTATTGCAACCATATATGTAGTATAATTAATTTAATTTCCATCCTAACTATTATGGGATAAATCCAACTTTCTTTCCTTAACAACAAACAAAAAAAAAAAAAAATTAAATCTACTAAATAAATAGTAATTTCATTTTAAAATGACTATAAATTTGAAGTCACAACTTTTCCATATATGTAACGTATCGCGCAATTTGTGGAATTGATGTTAAATTTCAGCCGTGAAGAAAAGTTAAATACTGCTAATTAATAATAACCCCCTTTTTTTTTTTTCTTTTTTTTAAATTTTAAAAGCAGCCAAATGAATAGGTAATGGGATTCACAATTACAGAGGAGCGTTCCCCATAATTTTGAAGATTTCATGTACTACGGAATTGTCTACAAGATATTAATTCAATTCTATGTGGTGTTCTCTGTACACCCATGTTGTGGATTTGATGACTTAGATCCATGACTCTATGTAAGTTAAAGTCAGCCGTAATCTACACCACCAGCATATGAAAATATCTCAAACTAAAAATTCCAAATTGTTTAATAACTTGATGCGTCACGTAATCAGAGTCATCTCCTTAAACCCCGTCATCACAAAGCTGTTGTCGCAAGAACCAGATATTCTCCTCATTCCACATGCTTTCCAATGAATCCCCGCGACCCAAACAACTGTTAAGGTTCTGTTGCTCGAATCCTTCAAGATCCAAACATGGTTTTGACCAGCCCCATGGCTCAGAAACGGTATCTGTGAATAAGCCCGACCCGTTTTGGGAGTTATACGAATCGCTGGAACCACCATGCAGTTTGTAACAATCAGTTTGGTCCGAGCCAGGAGAAACCTGGGCATCAAAGGAGTCGAATGAAGTGCCGGAAATTTCGGGTATGAAATTCCGGTCGGACCCGGATTCGTTCCTGTGATGAAGTCTTCTCGTGGTTATGTGATTTATATCTGCGTGATAACTTGTATTGCCAGTATAGGTGGTGATGGTGGAGGAATTGTGTTGACCGGCGGAATAGGAATTGGATGTGGCCTGGATTCGCTCAATTAAACGGGGCATCCAAACGTAACGCATGGCATCTCTGAATTGTTTGCTGTTAACGTCGCATTTGAGTTGCTTTGCCTGCTTCTGAACTCTTGTTCTCCAATAGTTTTTGATCTCATTGTCTGTTCTTCCGGGCAAGTACTGTGCTATTTTTGACCACCTTCCATGTTTTAAATCATAATTGAAGATAATTAATTTCATCATCCATGAAAACAAGAATTACTCAATCAACATAAATGAAATGAAAAGTGAAAAGAATAGGATCATTATAACAGAGACAAATAAAGTACCTATTTCCCCAGCGAGAATGAAGCTCAAGAATCATAAGTTGTTCTTGAAGAGAGATGTTTCCTCGACGAACATCTGGGCGCAAGTAATTTAACCACCTTAACCTGCAGCTTTTACCTGTTCGTTTCAATCCTGTATGTAAAAATCAAAAAATATAAATTTGTATGTTAAAAAACTTGCTGCTTGACTTGACCATGTAAAGCTATTCTGGCTATCAACGCAATGGACGCTCCATGTCCAGAAAGTATAAAAATAGATAGGTGTATTTGCGATACCTGCAGAGCAAGCGACAGTGTTCCAGCGACCTTCCCCATGAATGGCAACGTAATTCATCAGCAAGGAGTCTTCTTCAACAGTCCATGGCCCTTTTCTTACTCCGAATATCTCTTCTTCACTCTGTTGATTTGCAGAGGTAAAACCAACCACTTGAGTTTCCATTTCTCTAATTCTACGCAACAGGAAGAGGAAGACAAGATTAAATTGTATTGTTGCTGAAATTGAGATTATGATGGAACGATAAGATAAGAGGGGATTATATAGAGAGGAGAGGCAAAGGACGAAGATTAGTATTGGACCGATTGACCCGTTTAATTTATAAGAAAAAATTAAAAAAAACTAAAGAAGAAAAGCGCCATGCGTGATAGAACGCGCCAAACTTAATTATATACTAATAAGTAATTTTCTGAGGAGAATATGTGAATTTTCAATTCGGTGTTTGACCTGTTGACTTTTAATGATTTGAATGAAGACTATAAAAGGTCTCAGTAGTTTCAATAATCCTACCAATAGCATATTTTAATTAGTTTCCTTGTTTTTCTTATTCCAATGTTTTCGTTTTAAACCAGGCGACAGACGATGATACAGCAACAATGGTTTCAAAATCCTTTTTGATGTGACCGACCATTCTTCCCATAATCTGTATGCTAGCCTGATTTTTCATTTTACAGCAACGCGTGAAATTGATGATCAACTTAATTTTAAAATAATTTTACTAAAAATATAAAATTTAAATTTAAAATTGATTCACATCTTAATTGTGTTTGATAATTTATTTATATATCTAAGTCATTCACTATAAATTTATGTAGACAGAAAAATTTCTATCATTTTTTTATGAATTTATTTGTCTAGAAAAATGTCGCTAGTCTTCTCTTATAATATGAAACGGTACTTTGGATTTTTGAGTTATGTAAAATAAAAATATAACATATTTTAAGTTAATTTAATTTTAATTTATTTAATAATTATGTCAAAAATTAAAATATCAATCTAATAACATTATTAAACAAGTTAAATGAGATATAAGTATTTGTCTATTTAATATTTTTATACATTTTTTTAAAATATATGTCATATTATCTATTTAAATATTGATCAATTTTATTCTAAATATAACTAAATATTTTTTAAAATGTAGTAAATAATCTAACTATTTATTAAATTATAAATTTGTTAGTATAACGTAATTATTTAAATAATTTAAATGATTATAAATAGATTTATTTGTTAAATATATTAATTTTTAATCTAAAAGTCATTAATATTTATATCATCTAATTTAATACTGGCATTATTTTTAATTAATTTAAACTCATCATTTTTTGTCAATAATCTGTGTATGATTGTTTCCAAAAATTATCATCCCAATTCCCATCTCCCGGGTTAGGTGAGACAATGAGAGTCTTAATAAAAAATAAGAATGTTAAGGGAGTCAAGCGGGTAGCGAATTGGATTGTGACTTTGGTTTTCTGGGTTCAGGGCTTGGATAGAAAATGAAAACGGAGCAAATAGATTCCGCCGTTCAATAGATTCGAATAGAAAATAGGATACCAGTCAATTCTCCAAGTGAGGAGGGTTGGTGCCTTTAAAGGAAATTAGCCAACCGAAAATTTATGGTTGATTAACGTCAAACAGATGACAAAATGAACCAATTTCGTTAACAACATAGAAAAAGAATCATACATTTGACTACTTGACAATTATATAAAATTAAAAAATCAGGAATAAAATTATATATTAATATTTAGAAATGGTAATTTTCAAATAAAAAATAAAGATGGTGAAAATGTTTGACAAGAGCAATGTTAAAAATAATAATATTTTTATATAAATTAATATGATAATTTTGTATATTATCATTTTTGTTCGATATTTTTAGCAAATAACAAAAAATTTATGAATTAAAAAATAAATTATATATAAATATATAATTATAATATAATTTTATTATAAAAGTTATTATTTTTATTTTATATATTATAATTGAAGAGTTTAGGTGAAACAACACAGTCCCATCCAATAAAATTGACACATATACTTTTAAGTTAAATTTAACAAATTATAATTATTATTCTTACCTAATATTTTCTCTATGATTAATTCTTAATTCAACCCACTAAAAGACATTTCAACAGTATGATTATGAGTGAATTAAATTTCAATTATGTGGCTCGTGTGTCCAAATTATCGTTTCAATTTTCTCAAAATGTTATATTTTGATACTCACTGGCCATACTAATGTGGAAATTTTATAGCTGCCATTGACTTTGATCCATCAATTTCTTTAAAAATATATATATATCATCAGTCAGCTCAGCGACGGTCACGGACACGGAATTGAAAAAAATTTTCTTGGTGCGTTTCAAAATCTCATGACGCAATTCGATGGCTTCAACAGGGCGTCTCACTTGGCTTGATCTTCTTTAAACAATTTGCTAATTTTGGAATTAGTATATTTTATAAAACCTCTTTTATCCTTTTCAAAAATTAAAAATAGAAATCACATAATCCAGTGAAGTATCGTGGAGAATGAATCTTCGGAATTAACCAATTAAATTTTAATTAACTCCTAACTCCTTATTAAAGGGTAACTAGATGGATGAAAAATTGAAAAGTCAGCAACATCAAGAACATATTCTTAATTTCTTTGACATGTATCCAATATATATATCTATTAGAATTTAACTTTGTTTCTAACAAGAATTTATATCATAATTATAACAAAGACGTAATTTATTTTTTTGTAATTAATAATTTTTTTATTGTAGTAGAATTTTTATTTAGAGAATAAGTATTTTTGTCACTCAAGTTGAGAAAATAGTTAAAATAAAGATTACTGAAATGTGACTCGTTTTTAAATAAGTATTTGTATTTTAATTGTAGAAACGTTCTTATTTTATTTATTGTAATTAGTAATTTTTTTTATTTTAATAGAATTTATATTTGGAGAAATAAGTACTTTATTTATCTTATACAAAGTGAAATCTAAGTTGTAAAAGAAAAGATATTACTAGTTCTAATAGGGACAAGTTTCAATACACACACACACACACACAGAGAGAGAGAGAGAGAGAGGGTTACTTATTAAATAATTAGTAAAATTTAAAATCTTTGAAAGTAAACAATTTCTTAAGAAAATGAGGTCTATTGAAAGTAGGGGTTAATTTCTAGGATTAATTTCTAGAGTAGACATAGAAAAAATGGGGTTTATTGAGATTAAGAGTTAATCTGTGAAGAAGATATATTTTAAGTAGAAATGGTTAGGTAAGTTCTGTAAAATCTATTGAAATCAGTTGTAATAGAATTATGGTAAGAGAAAAATTATAAAAAATATTGTTATAATAACTTTTTACATAACGAATTTTTCTCTTCGTTTTTGATGGTTATGATTTTTGTCTTGGTATAAGATAAATTCTTTTGTTATATGATTGATATTTTTTTAATCTATAATTTTAGTTATTATTTATTTAATATATTTATTTTAAAAGATTTTAGTGGGACTAAAAATCTCAGCAATCTCTATGATATTCTTAATTCATCTTTTTTCTCTTTTAAAGATTTATTTTGGATGCTGATATTCCATTGCCACAATATATATAAAATCTCATATGGGCGGCGGTGTAATATGAATTGCATGTATAGATCCTTCCATTGATAAATGTACCTTGTATTCAATTGAATCATATAAATGACTTCATCACATATATAGTTCCATAGGGTACCTTACATTGTATAAGAAGCTTAATTAGACGAACGTATTTAAGACTTTATAATTATCATTTTATTATTATTTCTTGTAAAGAAAGATGGTAAATACTGAATATTCGGCGAAAATGAATAAGAAGAATTAAGTCGATACATAGAATAACATTGTTTAACTGCACATAAATTAATGGAGAGAAGTAGAAAATTCCTTTATGAGATGTATAATATTATTGGGGTGAGAATCAAAGACGGGAATATATACAAAGAAAGCAATTAACCACTTGGTGGTTCAGTAATTTTTATTAACGTTGTGAAGATGAAGATGAAGACGATAAGCCTCCCTATAGAATCCTATGAATTCATATTACAAAATAGACCAGCTTGACCGCACAAAATGCTAAAAGTATTTATAGGTAAATTAATGGGGAGAAGTTGAAAATTCCTTTATGAGATATATAATATTATTGCAGTGGGAATCAAAGACCAGAATATAATACAAAGAAAGCAATTAACCACTTGGTGGTTCAGTAATTTTAATTAACTTTCATGACGTTGGTTTCTCGATGGATTAGATGAACATGATAAGCCTTCCTATAGAATCCTATGAATTCGTATTACAAAATTGACCAGCTTTACCTCACAAAATGCTTCATGGATTAATGGATAATCCTGTCAAATTAAGGGCAATTATTATTGCATAAACTTGGTACATCATTTGTCGCTAATCTGTTTCTTTTATTTTATTCTAGTCCAAATTTTATATATAGATACATATAGTGACTAGCTAACTATAGACGCTACTCTTTGCTGCTTTTTACCACATTCATGAATTTTTATTTTATTATTAACACGCAAATTAATCCAATTCGTATAATATTAGCGAGTTTTCTACTTCATTAATTAATTAATTAATTAATTACTGATGAGATGAAAGAAAATATTTCGTCTGGACGGGTCACTCGCTTTCTAGACACTGGAATATCGTTCTTTGGGTTGACCATATCTTTGAATATGTAATGTAAGAGATATCTACAAATTAAAGTTCGTTCCTACTTCCTAACATTTAGCAAATTGCTTATATGAATTTGTTCCTTTCCTTTTTCCGAGAAAGATTCCAGTCTAAAAGACGAAAACTTATTCAAAATTTGGTCCAAGAGACATTCAAGCATGCAAATCCTCCTTATTATCAGACTATAATTATTAAATATCATCTAACAGTATATAATTTGAAACTGTATCTATACAGACGTTAACCCGTTACAAATTAAGGAAGTCTCTCGATCGATAAATGATCGATAAAACTCAATTCTTTACTATGGATGAATAGAACGAACGATATATCCTCTAATCTCCCCCAATACCTTTTGAGCTGTCGTTGCGTCTGTCTCTTTCTGATGATCCGGTGGCTCAGATTTTGTATAAAGACTGGGGTAGAATGTCTAACATGTCAATGAAATATTTCAAGTCACATGTTCAATATTCAAATGAAATCCAGAATTCCACACAGACACAGTATCATCACTGTCCGATCCCTTAACAAGTTAATTAGTGAGGACATGAAAGCATAGCCTTTTATTTTTACAAGATAAGTAATTTTGTTGTGTACTTGGATCAAAATGATAGAAAATTCCGTTGTTGACATGGATGTTCCAAAATAGCAAGCGACGTGCCATTAAAGATTGGTAGAAACAGCTGTAGCATGGTAAGGCCATGGTGGTGCACTTGGTAGGTGGAAGGAATATCCTATTGACACGTGTCACTAACCAGAGAATTTGATGGGTACTTACTTTTCTTAGGGGGTTGATGTGCCCGAATGAGAAAATAAAAGGTAATAGTAATCCACTGAGATTGGTATAGAGAGGCTTGAATTTCTTATGCTCTACATCTAGCTTTTCGCTTAGGGTAGGAAATAGGAATTGAAGACAAAGACAATTCGTCAAATAGATTGAACAAAACTACAAAAAGATATATATACATATATATGATCACAACTGTAATCAAATTTCTTTGCTTGATGGACCAAAATTGCTCTTATTTGTAGCAAATTTAACCATTTGCATCATTCCAACTCAAATTGACAAGTTAAATCACGTTCTAATTCTATGAAGACGACATCTCCTCACATCAAAGAAAAGAGAACACGCTTGATTAGTAAACCAATAATTGCGTTTTCTAGAATCTAATAAATATCCATTTACATTCGTAATCATACTATTTCTTTGTTAAGATGTCGTAAATTTAGCTTCTGAAACTTCAATTTAAGATCTTGCAAGGATGATCAAGAAACTGAAACTATCAAATATCTGACAATGAAATTCAAGCAAGAAGAAACCAATCAAAAGAACAAGCAAAGCAGACTGCTAAAACATATACGTGGACGAAGCATAGACCACCATGAAAGATTTCATTGAGTTGAATCTTGAAGAAGCAAAATACATTAAAAAAGATTATATGCTTTATTCTCGCGTATGAATGCTTCTTACCTTTATAAAGTTCACTCATACCATATACACCTAACCACACCCAATCTAATCCTTTAAATAGTGTTTAATTAGTGAAAAAAGTCCACTACCTTACTTTTGTTACAGCGCTAAACAAAGTCTTAACAACCCTTGTGCCAAATTCACCTTATTTTAACATCAATGCACCTTGGCTAGAAACGTCAATTCTCGAACAGCTCCAGATTTATCTTCATTCTGTAGCATATATTACAGGCACAATAGCTTCAAAGATGTATTCCTAAAAAATTCTATAATGAAATTAGGTAATATTTTAATCTTAATTATTTTTCGTACATATTTTTTTTTATTTTGAATAGTTAACTCTAAATTTCACTTTATTCCGAATTGCAAACTAAATAGGCAATCAAGTTAAGTGATTATTTTTCGTTTGAAAAAGATGGACAAAGTTTAAAAGAAAAATCATTTAGAATTATATTTATCTGTAATTTTTGTTTTAATATTTAAATGAATGTGAAGAAGAAAAAAATTGTTCTTCTTCCTTTTATAAAAAAGGAAAGGAATAAAATTATACTCCTCTCCCGATACTTGGATTTCTATCGGAAAAGAAAAGGGTGTATGCAATGCAATTGGCTTGCCATCCAAATACAAAAGAGTTGGTATAGTTTACACCCAATAGGATCCAAGCCGATCCAACCCTCATTAATTTTCTCGTTTTCGAAAGTATATTGGTTTTGGTTTTGATGATGAAACCTAGACGACGTATGTTAGCATGATAGTGGTGGCAGCTTCATTGACAGGGTCAACGAACTGGTGGCCAAAATGGACCTTTAAGAAGCAACCAGCTAATGCTATTGTTTGAATGGATGGGTTCATTTTATAGCCAATAGGAAAAGCATGTGCGAGGTCTACCCGTCTAGAAGGAATAAAGGAATCATTTCCTCCGGTCTAGATTCAATGGCATTTCTTTCACAAAGGCCCACCATGGAACTCTAACCAAAAAAAAATTATTCTTGAATTTCAAATAAATTTTAATATTTATTTTCTTTCGATCTTAATTTGTAATTTAACTTTTAAAATTGTATTCACGACATAAAAAATAATAAAAGAAGATTATCTTTAATGTTCAAATCTTCAAATTATTTTTTTTTCTTTTTCAAAATATTTAATATAATAAATAACAACATCAAAATTGAGTTTCATAAACTTGAAGATAATTTGTACATTGTCCACACTCTTCAATTTATGAGTATCAGCTTCACAAAATAAAATCTCAAGTGATAAAATAAATTTTTATTTTCTCTTTGTAACTTACCATATTCAAAATTTTTCTTTTTTATTTCCAAACTCATATTACTTTATAATTTTTTTTTTCACCAATTGAATGAACGACTACTTTATTTATAAGATGCATGTGTGATTTTTTTTTTTTTTAATTTTAGAATGCATGTGTGACAAAATTAAAAATTTTTATTTTTATTTTTTTCTTAAAAAAACAACACTACTAAAGACAAAATTTTTAATTGAAAAAATTTTATTAAAAATATTTTTTAAATAAGGGATGGTGCTAAGAATATAATTCTTTTTAGTACAAATTAATATAGCATGTAATCTTTAGTTAATAAAAATACAAAATCAATATAATTACAAAAAATAAATAACATGGACTAAGAGGCAATTATTATTATTATTATTAAATATCAATTTTTGTAAAAGAGTTTATATAAAAAAAAAAATTTGTATATTTAACATAATTCTTAAATAAAAAGCAATCTCCTTAAAATAAAAGAAAATATATTAAAAATTTTAATATGTCATAAAATTTAATGCACATGGCTTCAATGAAGTGAATAATCTCATCAGGATTGTTTAATATGATTTAAAATTTGTGGTATTTTTTTTACAATATCAAATATTAAAATTAAAATGGAATGACTCTGCAATAACATAAAATGTGACTTAGCATTTCTCTTTTAAGTTTAATTGTATTTTTAAAAATTTTATTATCAATTTGATTTCATCATATATTTGATAAGTAATATTGGATATACAAATTTTTATACAAACTAAACTAATACAAAATGATGAGATAGAGTTATATTCTTGTTGCATATCTTATATTTCTACAGCGATAAAAAGAAAAAAAAAATCGATACGAGTAAAAAAATATAAATTATAAGATATTAATATGATTATATTATATTAATTATCATTTTAATTTATATAAAAAAATTTTATCTCTAATATAATTAATATTTCATACCATAAAATTTAAAACAATTTGGTTCTCGTATACTGTTAAATTCTATTTCTGTCAAGTTTGGTCTCAATTGATGTTCAGAAGAATTTGCACATGTACAAAGTCAAATAATACACAACCGCATTTATTTTGTTTTTTTAAGGAAAGTATAGGATTATTTGTAGATATAATATGTGTAACTATTCTTTTAAAAAAATAACGTTATTGTAATAGGCTAATATCATTCATCAGTGTGATTTTTAAATACACGAATAAGGTATCTTTGAAAAAAAAAAAAAAAAAATCATTTAACTGTGAAGAGATGTGATGGGCGTCAAAAGCCGGACTCCGCCAAGGTGGAAATCCACATTACATTGTTGAATGGGTCAAACAGGGATGGATTAATGGGCTACTTGGGCCTGATATGTGTTTTTGTTTTGTAAATGTGGTATAGTTGCACAGTAAATATGACGTTAAAATTTTATTTCCAATTTTCAATGGTTTATTGTTTTAATTTTTAACATAATTATTAAATAAATTTAATTAAAAATCTATTAAATTTTTATTTTATGCAATTTAAATACAATACGCGAGGAGAATCTGAATTGTGACTTTATTTATAACATGCAGCCTATTTGTAGATTTATTTAATTTGGAGTTTTACCCGTACTGTGACATTTACATATCAAATACACGGACGCACACTGTTCTCATTCCAAGTTTTATGAAGACCAATAACATCTCCCTATCTAGAAATTAAACAATGGTTTCCCTTGACCGGTTATGGGCTTTTATTTTGTTTTGTTTTATTTAAAGTAAATTGGAACGAGTTTCTTCGTGCGTGCATAATTTGACTCAGAAACCATTGATTTGAATTTCATAAGATTATTTTTAATTGTATCTGATCAAGCAGACCACTGCCTCTAAGCTAGGAATACTTTATTCGCATTGACCATTTTCGGGCACATATATATACACATCTTGCTTTATTTTTTATCTTTACATGTCATATATTATTAATAATTAATCAGAAAATATAACTATTATATCTATCAATGATCATCATATTGTAATTTATTTAAATTAATAACTATGATTCCCTTGATTGGATATTGAGTCCCGACAGAATGGTCTAAAATTGAAAGTATATTTTCCCTTGTATTTTCTAAAAGTTTTGTATGGAAGTATTTAGGAAAAAAAAAAATGTTTTATGTTTTATATTATTTTAATAGTACCTTTTTTCTTAGTATTACTACGATGTCTAGTGTTACTTACAAATCATTCTAAGCGCCGTTTTTAATTATGAAAATTGCGTGGTAATCTAAATATTACTTTTAATACTAATTAATTAGATTTAATAAATGTATTTAAAATAACAGGTGAAATAGTTAGCCAATCTGGTAACCAACATGAATGCATCAAAGGTTAATGTACGATTGTGTAGGGTTGGTGTGGTCAAAATAATGAACCCACCGAATCGTTATTTTAAGGTTTGATCGAAGTCAAACAACGGATAGAAAGCACTAACACTCTATGCCATTCAATTCAATTAAAGCTATTGTTTTGAATAATATCCATCCGATTTCTCTATGGGTATAAAAAATCGACTGACATTTGTTTTTGTGTTGAAAAGTTTTGACTTCCATTAAAATGAAACCATCAATTTGCTACAATATTGGTTCTATGAAATGATAAATTTGTTAGTTTCTTATGGATGCATATGTTCTGTTTGTGCGTTTTAGGACTTGGAGAACTTTTAATTTGCTACAATATTGGTTCCATGAAATGATAGAAACTTGTGAAAAATGTTCTTGCAATCTAATGTTTGAGTAAGTTTGTCTTCCTTGATGTGTTTTTTTTGATAAATTTTATATATTTACTTTACTGGGTGATTTGTGTCAAATTGAAATATTGATTAGTTATTCTATTACTCTATATTGATTAGAAATATCTTTTTAAAATTTGTTCACTCTTTTATTTAATATCATTTTTTACCCTTTTAGAATAATTGTAGTTTTAAAATCACATCACCTTAATATCAAATAAAGTCCAAGCTAGTATTTGATTGTTTCATCACAAAACTTTATAGGCTTCCATGGAAGCCATTTCGCTTACTACTTACTGTTGATGTCGTCTATTTATGGTTGATAATCCTTTTCATGAATGATAAAATCATTTATCATATATCTAAAGAGATTGAGCATATTGCTCAATGATAAGAGTTTTGATGGATTTTAGTTTTTGATGAATCGTTTATGAAATTAGCTTCTACTTTTTTTTTGTCAATCAGTATAAAAGTTTATTTTATTCGCATTTTTGTTGTAGGGAAAATAAAATCCTTACTTAAGCATTTTGAGAACGCGAGATCCTATAATTTACTTGTAAGTGAAAATGTTTTAATAAAGTTTAGAGTTACAGTTAATCCAATTTATCATGTCTCTGACGTTGATGATCATAGATGATGATACATGGTTCGAACTAGGTTTCTGTTCCATCAAATTATCGAAGGCAATTGACACATCCATGTTTATACATGGACAAATATTTGAATTTGTCTTTTAATCATTCGAAGGCTTATTTTTTATGGTATTTGTAGAGATTACAGGCAATGCTTTATTCTAATGCTTTTTTAGTAAATATGTTGATGAAAACTTTCTTTTGAAACTTAGAATATAATTTTTTACTTCAAATTCTTTGGAAAAGTATTCTATACAGTGCTTTTGACGAATATAAGTCTACACTGAATGTTTTCGCTTTACTTTTCTCTCTTCCTAGTATTCATTATACTTTCAGTTAATCTAAATATGCCAACCTTAATTACTATTTGCGTGGGTTGTGTGAAAATCTTACAGTACGAGTGGAAAGATAAGTCAGAAGAGACAGAAAAGTCGAATGAAGAACGAGCAAAATTTTGAAGAAGAGACAATTGTTAGTTTAAACAGCATGAAGAAGGAGAAATATCTAACCGCATAGCGATTCAATCCATGAATATATAGCTAGCTAAATCGTTGTAAGGTAGCCATAAATATCATCTGGACAAATGGGATATTGTTGTTAGTCCCTGATGCATGGATAGTGACGGTGAAAATTTCATTTTAACTAAGAAATTACTTCGTTCTCTAGATCCCCATTCTCTTTGTTTGTTTGTTTGTTTGTTTTTCATGCTCCTTTTAACTTTGGTTTCCAAATTCGTTTTTACATTCCAGGTATCGATTTTAATGGCCGTTAAAGGATCAGTTGAACCGTCCTGTCAAAATAGACAAGGGAGAACAAAAGAAAGTTTTGGAGAAGCTTCAGTCACTTCATAGTTCTCATGAGATAAAAGTGCTAATAGTGATCTTTCTCAATCTTGATTTACAGATTTTTTTTGTTCTAATTTATATAGCTAATCTTCTTTTCAGCATCCATGCAGGGGTAAATATATTGTGGGCATCTCAAGAAGAAAATGAAATCATGTCGCTTGATGAAGTCAAACAAAATTATCCAATATTGAAGCTTTTTCTTTGTGAAAATCGATTTTCTTTGGCAAAATTGGGGTCAATGTCTCAGGGTCTATTGCAATTTGGTACGGGAGATAAAAATAGATCTGGATATTTATGGTTGTAAGAAAAGATTAATGTTATATATCCCAAAATTTTATTTTATATGATAGATATTTTAAGTGGATGAAATTTTATAATTTTTAAAATTATCTATCACATCATCACCTCGAATACTAAATCATTTGGGAGGAGAATTTTATATAAAAAATATTAGACATATAACATTAATTTCTGCCTTATTTTGTATGCTAGATTGCATTTGACGAGATAATTAAATTATATTTGATTAGACTGTGCACATGTTAGATTATTAAATTATATCTTGTTAGTTAATTTTGTTATAATTGTACACATTTGTTTATAACTTTGAAATATCTATAACAATTGAGAAATGAAACTTTATATTGTCAAAATATGATTTCTATCATTTTGTTTAATTAATAACTTCTCTTAAAATTTTTTATAAAACTTCTTTTAGAAAATTCTGAAAATATAAATTTATAAACTTATTGTGAAAAAGATGCTTTGTATATTCATTTTCATAAGATTGGAAAAAAGAAAAAAGAAAAAGAATTTTATCTCTAATTGTGTGTTTATTTTGATTAATTTTAATTATATCTTTAACTCTCTTTTATTACATCCTAAGTTAATATTCATAATAATTCTTAAATTTTGAAACAATAACGAAGAAGAAGATAATTTATTTTATTTTATACAGAGTTCTTAAATTATTTTTTAATAATAAGAATAATTAGACATTTATTAAATCATTCTTTTATAATAAGATTGATTAGACATATAAATATAGCCTTACATCTAAAACATTTAAAAAAAGGGTAAAAAATAGATATTTTTATAAGTGTGTAAGAAATATTTTAATTAATAGCTGTTTATATATTTATAAAAGAGTATAAAGTAAATATTAAATTTTATTTTAATTTAAATTGGTGTGTAAAACAAAAAAGTATTCAAACTAAATTTTAAGGTAGAAATAAACTTAGCCTAAAATAGATAAAGCAAAAATTCATTCTTTAAAAATTTTTGTCATGTATAAACAAATTGTGTCTTTGTATATAAACAAATAAAAATTTATAGATGTTAAAAGTTACCACTATAAATTTTTGTTTAATATTTAAATTTTTTTCAAATATACATTTAAAATTACTTGCATAATTAATTATGTGTTAATATATAATGGGGATATTTTCAAGAATGACCATATTTTTATCTTATTGAAATAATTATTTACTATTAAAAAATTTTTTAAATTAAAATTTTTTTAAAATTAAACTAAATATCTCTCATTTGAACAGTAATTGTAAGAATCTAGCATGCAAAGTTTTCTAAAACTTAAATTTAAGTTTGCATACTCTAGGATATAGGTATTGAATACAAATGGATAATTTAAAATTTTTCATAAAGCATGCCTTATTATAAGCTTCGTTATATCAAATCCTATCTTTTAAAGTTTTAGAGAACCAAATTAGAAGCTCTTTTATCAAGTGATGCCTTTACCTTTCAATTTTTTCTTTGGTTTTACAAAATTCAATCAAGACTCTTTTGATTGAATTAGGCTTTCTAGCAAAACTCTAGGCTTCCAAACACTTGAAATCAACTTTAACATTTGAAATTAATTTCATAATCTTATAAATCACACCCAAGTGTCATAACCCAATTTTGTCCAGTGTAATTTTGTTTATACTTAATATTATTTGTTGCAGATTTTTACTTTTGTGAAAATTCTATCCCAGGTAATATTTTTTATACTTTATCTTTTTGTATTAAAATATTAAAATAATGTCTTATATTAAATTAGGATTATTGTGTTATAGTGTGTTTATTGTGTTGTAAAAAGAAAGTAAGCGTCCGACTTCTGTATGGAAGGGGTCATTTCTTCTTCTCCTGATCCTTGAGACGCATCCTAATAATATTATTATTATATATTTTAAATTTATAAT
>JAWDEX010152074.1:0-21970 GCA_035221805.1 Trichilia hirta | reverse complement strand
GATTAGAATGTCCACCTGTGAAACAAAAGCTTAGAAGAATGAAGCCAGAGATTCTTTTAAAAATTAAAGAGGAGGTTTAAAAGTTGCTAGAGGCACAATTCATTGAAGTAGCCATATATTCACAATAGATAGCCAATGTTGTACTAGTTTTAAAAAGAGATAAAAGGGTTAGAATGTGTGTGAATTATCGAGATTTGAATAAAGCAAGTCCAAAAGATGACTTTTCATTGCCTTACATTCATATACTAGTGGATAATATCCCACAATTATTTGGATAGATGGCGACTCCATTTTTACGTTTAATTTTTAAACGACGTCAACAAGGAGTTATTTTCTTCTTCAAATTATTCACATCATATATGATAATTATTTCTCTCTCATTACAACTACTTTTACAAAATACTGTATTTATAGCTAAATTTTTATACCTTTTTTTATCATACAAGAATATTATACTTGATTAATTTTACTCACTTACTATATAAGTAAGCAATTTACAAAATCGAGTTAAAATTACTATTTATATGAATAATAATACTATTTATAAGTTCGACAAAATTTATTTATCACACAAATAATTTTATTGATTTGTGATTCAGATTATTCATTACATGAAGAATCACTGGGATGATTAAAATTTAAATTGTCAAAAATAATTTCGATAATCTATTGAATCAATTCATCTAATTGTTAAACGATTTAGATTTTTGATTATTTTTTTTAAAAAATATTAAATAATTTAATAATTATATTTATTATACAATATAAAAAAAATATAAAATAGGTCAATTAAGTTAACTATTAGTGTTAAAAAAGGCATTTTGGTCTAATTAAAAAAAATTATTAAAATGCCACTCGTTGAGGTTACTAGCTATTAGCGTATTTTAAAATAAAATAATTTTTCTAAAATTAAAATTTCACCAATTAGGACAAAAAAAATACCCAAAAGTCGAATTTAAAAGCACAAAAAAAATTAGAATGAAAATAAAATTAGGCAAGTGCTCCTAGCAGGAGGGGGTGCACCTAACGGGGGTGCACTTAGCACCAGTGCCGGGTGCACTCAGCACCCACACATTGCGCCTTGTTTTATGTGCAGCGTGAGCGCTATGTGCGAGTATGGACAGGCACAATGTGCCTATCCGCTAGCGCCCTTTAAAAGCTCGTGTGATGCATGTGCTGAACGAATTCCAAGTAGAGCCTCGTTGTTTCTTCATTTTTCTGGCTAAAAATCAGTTAAAACTCAATTTTTACAAGCTTTTTCAATGGTTTCTCGACACAAACACAATAAAAACACATCCTAATACACTCTTACTGCTTTAAAACATTAAAATATGTACAATACATACTAGATTAGATCAAAAACTAAAATTTTTTATTTTAATCCAATTTCTGCATATAATTAACACACAATAATGCTCTGATATCACTGCTATAAATGTGTGATCACATGCAAATCACAAAATGCAACAGAAACAGCAAATAAAAAAGGGTATGTATATTTTTTTGTAAATAAATAAATTTAATTTATAATCACAAACCTTTAGTGATTCACTGATGAAGTGCATCACTAATAATATAATGCATCTGAGAAATTAAAACCATTAATTTTTTGCTATTTGGCTACTCTGAGAGAGAGAACGGAGAGAAAATAAAAAGAAGAGGAAGCTGAATAAAATAGGCAGAGAAGAAGCAAAAAATGCTTGCTTTATTTATAATTTAATAGCAAATATCATTGAGGCCCTCTAATTATAAAATAGTATTTAGGTCTTTACCTAAAAAATATCATTCAAGCCCCAATTATAAAATATTATTCAGGCCTCTCAACTTTTAAAATTATAAATTGATCCCAAATTTTATTTAAATATTTAAATATTTATAAAATACTGTGATTTATTATAATTTATAATAAGATCAATTTCTCAAGTTCTTTTTTCATTAAACTATTTAACGCATAAACTATTTATAACTTTTAGCCAAATAATATCTCTGAGAGTGTTAGCTCTCTTGAGGATATTATTTATCCTCTCTCATAACAAAAAGAATCTCAAGTTTATGTTGTGACCTCTTAGGTTCACTACGATATTAGATTTGAGCTGAAATCAATTTCATTGACCTCATTTCGAATTATTCGAATACTCAAGAATTATGGTTGACATCTAGTAATGTGTCATAGCCTCTAACTTATAATAAAAAAAATTTTATCGACCCTTTATTCTCAATTATAAATTTTGTATGAATAATCTCCTTCTATTCATCTAATCCTAACTAAATTAGAGCTCACCAATATCAAAACCTTTAATTTAATCTTATTTTGATAATCAATCAATACGAGCTGAACATGCCACTACAAAGTCTTCGTATGATATTTATACTTTGATCAAAGACTTTGATTTTACTATTTACTAATATTCTACTGAGATAAATCTATTATATTGAGTTAACAAATTTCTTTTGATAGTTATTTACTTTTTAATGTAAATAACACATGATCAAACTGACTTTTGTGTACAAGACGTGATTAGTCTCGCATTTATAGACCATATGAATCATGTGCATTCATATCAATTAACAGTCATGACATTCAAGGTTTGAGGAGTAGTTAACACACTCATATAAATCAATGATAAATTATTGATATCATACATTGGTGTGAGTCATCATACTTTGATCATATTCAAATAATAGTTCTCTTACTATTATTCTACATTAATGTCCTAATAATATGACTATTATACCACTCGTACTAATATTATCTTATAATATTTACCAAAGACATTCAATGTGCTTACTATACAATATTAATGCCTAATTACTATTATGTCTGGAGGGAATAATTTAAATAATCCAAACATCTTGGACAATTCACATATATATTCTATCACTAGTATAATTAGATAGAAAAAACAGAATATACACATTAACTAAAATAATTTTTTATTAATAAAGTATGTACAATACATATTCTACAATAACTCAATATAATATACTCAAAATCGATAATATGAATAGTTTTAGACATATAACACTAACAATACTATCACTCTAGCCCTTTTCGCCAACTTATTAACCCACTTTTAGATTTCACAATATCATTCAACCTTAAGTAGCTGGAGGAACTTGGTCAGACTTTTTGTATTATGGTAAGATTATTTTGATGACACATCCAATATTCTTAAGGTAGAGTACATTTATACCCTGAAGAAAAACTTTGGGTCAAATACTGACTATTATTAATTACAAATTAGACTAGAGACTCCTAGTTCAATAAGAGAAAATATTTTCAATAATAAATATTAAAAGAATAAGTGATTCTTTGTAAGTTATGAGTAGGATCTCACTATTGCGAGGGAGATTTCAAATAGGTTCAGGTCAGTTTGAACTTGGACACATCATATTGCTCTAAACAAGGAGTTAATGAGTAGGATGACTTTTGGGAGGGACATCGCTCGCAATAAGAATGACATCCTTTTTAAAGCGTTTTTAGTGGAGTCAGGTTTAATCACTTCTCATCTATCTTATATAGTATTGAATAGGATGAAGGTAAAGGGTAGGAGATTATAAACACTATTACTCAATTCTTATATAAAACATTATTTTTTTATTTATCTGCTCGTAAGTATAGTTGGTCAAGAGCAATGCCTTTTTATTTTAAAAGGCTGAAGGCTACTAAGAGGGCGAGCAGAGGTAAAGGACATGAATATGTGCCCCCTCTCCTTTATTGCATCAGTAAAAAATGACCAAAGATGCTACCAGAGTCAAGAAAAAATCTTTGCTCTTACTCAAAATCATTTTGACAATAGTGAGAGCTCCTCATAGCTATTAAAAAGGAGGTATTACACCAGAAAGGGACAAAAAAAGCTCCTGCACAGTGCTATAGTTGTTAAAAGGTTGGGGAGGATGTGTTTTGAGATCATTATTCGGGATTTCAATGCTTCTTATCTCACGACACTTCACCCTTTCTCACGCTCCTATGCCAGAGGTTAGGCTTCTTGATATTAGAAAGGACAAGCGGCCAGCTGTAGCTTGCCTTCTTTTGCTATTGAATGTTATCTTGCCATAGGTCAATCACAGCATTAACAAAGAGGTAGGTCACCTAAAATCTGAGGCAGTTATCAATTACGTTTGGGATTTTTTAATTTTGATAAGTGCTCTACAAATTTTTGTTCCTATTTATTTGCTGACTTGAAGCCTAACATTTTATTTTTTCTCAGATCTTGCATGTGCTAAAGTGCCAGTAAGAGCAAATAAAGTCCCACATTTAAGACGCTACTACTCAGGATCGAAAGGTAAAAAAACTAAAGCCAAAAATACACTTTTTGAATAAGAGATCAAATAGGGATCATAAAGACTGAAGAGCAATTAAAAAGGATCTAAAAAAGAGGGTGGCAGTTGTCAAGTCAAATGTATCAATCTCTGAGTAAGAAGTTATGCGCCACAAGGATAACTTAAAGGTTCAGAGAAAAATTAGCGATACTTTTTTTAAGCTTTTCACTAGTGGAGACGTGACCATAAAGGGGCTCTACAAAAAGGTAAAGAGATTAGAGGCCGAGGTGTTGGCTCAAAGACAGAATTTATCGAGGTTTGGAGCCAATATTCATAAATTATAGACCGATCTTCAGACAGCTGATGGTCAAGCCCAAGACCAATACGAAAAGGGTGTATTTTTAAGATTAAGAATGCCAGTGCCCTTGTAAAAGAGCATTTGTCAAAGGTAAACTTTGATTGACTTTTTACTGAGTTAGATATTAAAAGACCATCCAATAATACATTACCCAAGGTAGAACGTGTTGCGGTTCCTAAGGCCTCTACCAGTGGGGCTGAGGAATCCCAATAACAAGAGATTCCTAAGGTTTCTTTAATCCTAGCATCTGAGTTAACCAACCTTCTAATTAGGACAAAGTTTCAAGAATTGATTTCTTCTTTCGATCTCGCCACACCTTTCGATGCACTAATAAAAATTATTATAGGCAGGTCACCAGGTAGAAACGAAGAAAGTGGAGATCGTTCGGCAAAAATTGGTGGCCTCAGTGAATAAAAATTTTTTTTGTATTTCTCTTTTCTTTTTTTTAAATGTGTCTAAGTGGCCCTTTGTAACTTGTAACATCAATAAATTAATACAAACATGTGTTTTGCCATATGTTTGGGGTTTTTTCTCTCTCAGTATAGATCTTTAGCTTATTTATGATATGACTTAATAAAATTGGACTAGTCATAATAAAAGTTGAGTAACTAATAAGGTACAGGAGTTAGTAACTGCTTAGTCAAATAAAAATGTCAAGTAATTTCTGAAGTACGACCAACATTAGTATACCGTATCGATTAAATGCTTACCAAAGTGTAATTAGTATCAGTAGGATATATCAAGTCAATAATTTTTTGAGATAAAAGAAGCATATACTTAAGTTATAATATTACTAAAGCAAAAACAATTAAAGTATAACAATCTAACTCAATAAATTATCGAGATAAAGTTAGCACAAGTGCAATTTACCGTGTTGATACATTATTGAAGTAAAAAATAACAAATATCACAGATCATACAATTTGATTATCTCAGTATTCCATAGCCCTTTTACTTTTCTTTCACCTGAATACCGTAGCTTGTAAACACCAGGTCTTTGTATGTTAATGACCCCATATAGTCCTTTCTAATTTGCCTCTAATGCATCTTTGCCAAGTGCTCGGGTATTGGCACTAACTTGCTTGAACACCAAATTATTGATGTAAAATTTTTAGGGACATACCCTTTAGTTATAGTACTCTACTATCTTTCTCTGATAAGCAATAGCCCTAATTGAAGCTTACTTCATTCGTTCATCTAATAGGTTTAACTTGAACCATCTTACCTGGTCATTGTCTTCTTCACTCAAATGCTTGACTCAGTGAGTAACTATGGTAATTTTAATCGATGTTACTATTTTTGCTCCATAGGCTAGACTAAACAATGTCTTGTCAGTGGCTGTTTTTAGGATCATTCTGAGTGCCCATAGAACTTGTGGTAGTTCATTTACCAAGACTCTTTTATGATCTCTGAGCTTTTTTTTTAATAATTACTA
Source organism: Trichilia hirta (assembly GCA_035221805.1). NCBI lineage: Eukaryota > Viridiplantae > Streptophyta > Magnoliopsida > Sapindales > Meliaceae > Trichilia > Trichilia hirta. Next base: position 15,914 of record JAWDEX010152074.1, on the reverse strand, counting down.
ATCATTTTGTTTGCCACTTTCACCTGTCTATTGGCCTTAGGGTGAGTGGACAAAGTAAACTATACGTCAATATTCAGCTCAGTGCAAAAATTCTCAAAATTGATATTATCGAATTATTTCTCGTTGTTAGTGTTGATGATCTTAAGAATGCCAAAACAATATACTGGACTATTTTTTACAAAGGCGGTGACTTTTTTTTTCTTTATCATAGCAAGAGACTTAGCCTCGATCTAATTTGTGAAGTAATCAATGGCAACTATAGCATATCTCATCTGAGCCTGACCTGTGGTCAGAAGACCAATTAGATCAAGTTCTTACTGCATGAACGACCACGGGCTAGTTATAGTGGTAAACCTTTTCGGTGGCTAGCCAATAATGTTACTGTGTAACTGATAGTTTTGGCATTACTTTATTATTCAAATAGCTTCTTTTAGTATGATAGGCTAATAATACTCTTGTCTCAAAATTTGGTAAGCCAGGACTCACTCACCGTGGTGATTACCATAGGGGCCTTGGTAAATCTTATACAGCACTAAGTCGATTTCATTTTTACCTAGGCACTTCAAATAGGGCTGTCCATATCTATATCAATAAAGAACACTGTTGATAACAATGTATCTTGTAGACTGACTCTATATCTTTTGAGCCCTATCCTTATTGTTGGATAACCTTTTCTTTTGTATGTACACCCGAATTAGGTCCATCCAAGTTAGGTCAGCTTGTGTAATCAGTACTGAGCCTAGATAGATGTCTTTTATACTTTTTTTAGTCAAAATAGATATGAGCACGAATCTCAGGGCCTTCTCATAGAAGGTAAATGCTAATTTGAATAGAGCATCGGCTATAAAATTGTCAAACCTTGGATCTGCTTCGCTATTATGTGATAAAACTTTTTTATAAGTTTATGGGCCAGAGCAAGATAACACCACATATTAGCCTCACTTGCCTAAAATTGACCATTTATGTGATCACCAATTAAGAATCCACCTTAATTTTAATATTTTCATACCCAGCAGTGTAGCCATCCCTAATCTGGCTAGTAATTCCTCATATTCTGCCTCGTTATTTATAGTAAAAAATTTAAACTTAAGCTCGTTCATGGTTTCCTCGCCTTTGGGACTCACGAGAATAATTTTGGTCCCGCACCCTTAGGTATTGGATGCTCCATTAATAAATATCTTCCATGCCTTAGAATAGTTTTGTAGTTAACCTCTTCTCTCATCATTAGTAGTGAGTTACTATACTTTCAGAGTTTTTAAAACGAGATGCTCGATTATGAAGTCAGCCAGTGCCTATTCTTTGATAGCCTTTTAAGACTTAAAATTTATATCGAATTTACTTAATTTGACATACTATTTAATCAATATTTCTAAGAGATCAGGTCAGTGTAATATTTTTTTAAGGAATTGGTCTCTGAGAACAGTGATAGAGTGGGCTTAGAAGTGCAGGTAAAGCTTTCTGGCCATGACGACCAATACCAATGCCAATTTTTTTAGTACTGAATACCTAGTTTTTACTTTTAAAAAGAATTTACTAATGTAATAAATGAATTTTTATACCTTGTTTGGGTCTTCTTTCATAAGGACAACACTGATAATATGGTTACTTACCGCCAAGTATAGGTATAAAGCTTCGCCTAGCTTCAGCCTCAGCTAAATGGGTATTTTGCTGGGTATTTTGCTAGATATTACTTCAACTCCTAAAAGCTAATTTCATATTTTGGTGTTTATTTTATTGCCTTTTCCTTTTTCACTAATTATAAAAATCTTAAGCACTGATCAATTAATTTAAAAATGAACCTATGGAGGAAGGTTATTTTTTTAGCTAGGCTTTATATCTCCTTCAGAGTTGACGGTGACTTCAAACCAAGAATTGCCTTTATTTTTTGTGGGTTTATCTCAATATTGCATTCATTTATGATGAATTTTAGGAATTTTTTTGAGCTGACCTCAAATGCAAATATTTCAAGATTCAAATTCATCGAGTATTGTCTTAGTAATGCGAAGATTTCTTCTGAGGGTTTAATGTGGTCACTCATTTTTGTAGATTTTGTTATCATATCGTCTACATACACCTTTATGAAAGATCTTATCGATGATTCAAATATTCGACGTTTTAGTCGCTAGAATATTGCCTCGACATTTTTTAAATTAAAAGACGTTACGCGATAGTAGTATAACCTTTGATTGGTGGTAAAAGTAGTCTTTTTCTCATTTAATAGGTGTATTACTATCTGGTTGTATCTAAAAAAAGCATGCATAAAGCTAAGCAATTAGTGTCCCACAGTAGAGTCTACTAACTGATCTATTTGAGGTAAAGAAAAGTTATCTTTTGGATAGGATAATACACATCCTTGATAAATTTTACTTTTAAAAGCTTATCTACTTTTGTTCAGATGGCCTCCTCTCTTTTTCGATTGAACACGTGCCTTTTTTTCCTCCCAGGTTTAGACAACGGATAGATTGCTAGCTTATACGAGATAACCTTAGGGTTGATCTCTGGCATATTTGCGTGACTCCAAGTAAAAATATATTTATTATGATAGAGGTATTCTTTGAGCTACTGTGCCCCTGCGTTGCTGAGTTGCGTTCGATTCAGACAGTCTTTTTTAAGTCAATGCACTTTATAGCCACTTCCTCTAATTTCTCAACAGGTTCTGCTACTGGCACATTGTCAGGGTAGAATTATCCTTTACTTTTATGATTGTGACATCTTGCTATAGCCCTTGATTCGTTAGATTAAGAGTTTTTTTATCCTGGGACTGCTTAAGCAAACAGTGGACGGGTCGAGACAAAGTCACAAAGCATGAACGTGCTTTCTTTTAATTTTCATGAATAATACCGATTTTATGACCGACCCTGAATTTTAGTTTTAGATAATATATAATTTTTATGACCTTAATGGCTCGAAAAAAATGGTCCACCAAATATTATAGAGTAAAGCATCTGCAAGTCTATCACTTAAAACTCAATCATAGTGGTCTTTTGATAGGGTTTCTCTCCCATAATCATAAGTAAAGATACGACTCCTAAAGGCATAATATATGATTTTTTGAAGCCATATAGTATGAATTCAGGGCTTTTTAGCTTAAAATCTTTAATGTCTAGGAAATTCAATGTGTCTTTAAAAATGATATCAATCAAACTTTTAGTATCTATTAGTATCCTATTGAGCGATTTTTCTTCCAAACTCATGGTTACGATTAGGAAATCATTATGGGAATAATGTACCCTAGATTCATTTGCATTGGTGAGCATAATAGGAACTGAGGTGATTTTTGGCCTTTTTCCTCTCTGATGTTTATAAAATAGAAGTTATTAGTAGGACTAGGCAAAAAGTATCTCGAGTAATTCTTCTGAGATCGATTAGAATTTTTTACTACGGTCAAATCGCCTAATATTACCATTGTCCTTTCCTTTTATTGGTCATATTAAGAGAACTAAAGGATCGCCCCTAATATCGGCTACCAATTGGTTTAAGTAGTAGTTTTTTATCAGAAGCTTAATCTACTCCTTTAGATGGAAGTAGTTATCTGTGTGATGCTTGAGCATTCATGATACTTATAAAAGCAATCACTAGCTAAGTTCGCATTTTCCAATCTAATTAGAGTTGACTCTGTTATATATAGACCGTTATTCCTCACATGACGTAATGGCTATGAGAGAGAAATGTTTAAAAGAGTAAAATTTCTCTCTTGTAAATGCGCTACCTTCTTGGCCTCATTTTTTTAGACGAGGCTTTTGATCATTCTATCTTTCTTTATTGTGTTGGAGATTTCTGTCACTTCTCTTTTCTTTCTTTAGATTTTGTAACTTTTGCTTTCCTACTTTCAACTTTAAGAATAACATTATTTCTTAGAATTGGAGTCGGCTCATCCTTTTTTCCTATCTTCTTAACAACATTTGATCTTTTATATCGATCTTATCAATTAATTTTTTATGGATAGCTTGTAAATGGTGATGGATCACTTATTAATCGTGCACCACTCTCTTTTTATATGGTGCCCCCTCTGCAGTTCTTTCAGCATCAAAAGGTAGTGGAAAGCACCCAAATCAATAACTTTCTCGTGGTACCTTGCGACAAAATTTTAGAGGCTTTCAATAAAGCTTTACCAAAGCTAAAGAAGCAAGCTAGTGTTATAGGTGATATGGATGGCACCTCAGAATTCTTTTAAAAAATTTTGGCTCAGTTGTCGAAAGCTCTCTATAGTTCTCTAAAGAAGGCTTTTAAATCATATTTAGGCCTACCCTTTCAGGGTTAAAGTGAACTGGTGGCACATTTGAGATTCAATCAATTTTTGAATGTATATCATTTCTCTAAATATGTCTAGATGAATTAGTATAGGATGTGTTTGAGATATCTTAAATTTTTAAAGACTGGGCAACTTTAATATGTTCTTACTGAATGAAGAGTTGCTATATTTTTTAGCTTTAGAGTTCTGGCTTGGACAGTAAACTAGATTTATCTTTATATTGACACTAACTTCTTTTAATATCTTTCTGACATACACCTCTAGAGCTCGTGGGTCCATCATTTGAGGTATAAAAAGATGGACACGGTGATCTTTGACCTGATTTCATTAAGCTGTGATCTTAAATTCACAGTGGTATACCTTGGCTCAACACTTATTCATGTATTTATCTCGAGGCTGTAAAGGGTGTCAGATATTCTCTACTCACTATGATTCTTTGCACCGAGGTCCACGTGCAATTTGCCTATCTTCTCCTTTCCTTTTTTTTACAGTGATGAGGTAAGCATTTCCTACCTCTATGGCAGCTGTAAGGCACTAGGAATTTTTTTTGCCCTTAGATTATAGTGCTCTGTGTGTGTGATCACATACAAAGTACAGAATGACAACGGAAGCAACAAATATAATAGGGTATGTATATTTTATGCAAATTAAATAAATTTAATTTATAATTATTAATCTTTAGTGATTTACTGATGAAATATACCATCAATAATGTGATGTCTTTAAAAAATCAAAAGCCTTTGATTTTCTCATAATTGACCACTTTAAGAGAGAAAATAAAGAGAAATAGAAGAGTCTTTGAAAATTGAAAACTGAAAACTGAACAACCTGAGGAAGCAAAAATATTCTGTTGCCTTTTAAAAATTTAATATAAAATATCATTAAGGCCCCTTAACTGTAAAATATCATTCAAATTTTTACTTAAAAAACATAATTCAGACCCTAATTATAAAATATCATTTGGGTCCTTTGACTTTTAAAAATTATAAATTATCCTAAATTCTATTTAAATATTTACATATTTATAGAATACTGTGATTTACTTTAAATTACAATAAGGTCAATTTTTAAGCTCTCTTTTTGTTAAACAATTTAACGCATAAACAATTTATAATTTTTGGCCAAATAATATCTCCGAGAGTACTAGCTCTCTTGCGAATATTATTTACTCTCTCTCATAGCAAAAATAATTTTATATTTATGTTGTGATCTCTTAGGTTCACTATAATATTAGCTATGAACTGAAATCAATCTCATTGATCTCATTTCGAACTATTCGAAAGCTCAACAACTATAGTTAATATCTAATAATGTGTCATAACCCCTAACTCATAACAAAAAAAAATTATGAAATATTTATTCTCAATTATAGATTTTGTGTAAATAATCTCTTTTCATTTGTCTAATCTCAATTAAATTAGAACTCACAAATATCAAAATTCTAAATTCAGTTTTAGTCGAATAATTGTCAGTACGAGCTGAACTTATCACTATAAACTCTTCGTATAATATTTATGTTTTGAGTAAAGACTTTTTAATTTCAATCGTTTACTAATATTCGACTAGAAACTCAAATCTGGATCGAGTTAATAGTATCTCAAAATCTATTATATGGAGTCAACAGATTCCTTTTAACAGTTATTTATTTCTCGATATAAATAATACATGATCAAACTGACTTCTGTATACAAGACATGATTAGTCTTGCATTTATACACTATATAAACCATATGCATCTATACTAATTGACAACTATGACATCCGAGGTGTAAGAAGTAGTTAACACACTCATATAATTCAATGATAAACCATTGATAACATACATTCGTGTGATTCACTATACTTTAGTCATATTCAAATAATAGTTCTCTAACTATTATTTCACACTAATGTCCTAATAATATAATTATCATATCACTCGCACTAATATCATTTTATGATATTTATCGAAAATATTCAGTGTGCTTACTATACAATATCTATGTCCGGTCGATATTACATCTGTAAGAAATAATTTAGATAATCTAATTATCTTAAATGATTCACATATATATTCTATTACTAGTATAATTGGATAAAAGAAGAAGCATATACACATGAATTAAAATAATTTTTTTATTAATAAATATATATACAATACCTATTCTATAATAGCTCAATATAATATACTAAAAATTGATAATACGAATAATTTTACGATATATAACACTAACATGTAGGTAACTATCAGTTGCCTCTAAGGCCTTTATTATTAGCTGACACATCCCCTTACTATAATATTTCTATAATAGCTTCCTCAGCCTTGAAGTCTTCTTCTTTAACAGCCTATTCCTTTACTCTAGTACCCGTCTTTTTTTATCTTTCTCTACCTCTCTGTTCTTATACTCTCATAACTCTATTTTTAGCTACAATGATCTATACCTCTTGGCTCTTATAATTGTCTTACTCACTGACAGAGCGATAGTATGGTCTTGAAGTTCATTCTTGTTTGAAGATTCTGTGACATTTTCTTTATTCACAAAATGGATAAGATCCCCACCCTCTTCATCAGTAATCTCTTAAAAGAATGGCTGCAATTATGTCTGGTCATTTTGCATATAAACTGTATTAAAGTTTTCTTTAGGCTAATTAAAGGCTTTTTGCATATTTCTCACAGACAGCCCCAACTGTTGATGTCTAAATTTTTCTAAGATAAAAAACTCATTGCATCGCATAAATTCCCTCTTTGCAGTTAACTAACATGATGGAGTAAATGCTGGTTTGCTTTGGATTGAAATTTCTTGAGTTGTACTTAAAATCCAAATAATCAGTTAGGAGTAAAGCTGACTTTTCAGCCAATAAATTTTGATGCTTAATTCAGGTGCTGGTTAAGAGTGGAAAGAGAATCCATACAATATGAGTGGGAGAAAGTGAGTGTTTATATTTTATACCGATGCGAAGAGTCGGTTCGAGAATTTGCCCAGCATATAAATTAAAGGAGCTTTCCTTATTTTTCAATAATTTGCCTGAAAAAATCCCTTTTTTTATTGCAAGGACTATATTTATAGTGGTCTTGACGGATATAAGTATCGAAGAATGGGAGCTTAATTCGATAGTATGCGACTTATTTAGATAGCCAATTTGTCATTTCACCATCTCTTTCTATCAAGGTTGAATGGCACAATAAACATCTATGATACAGAGGGCAAAATACCCTAAATCTTAAATGTGATTGAACATTCTGTCAAGTCTTAGAAAATATACTTGACTTACTCCTCCGAGTTTGCTATTTTTAATATGAGAGGGTCGGCATCGCCTTAAAATTTTGGAACACTGAGCACAAAAACGGATCAAGAGTTTTGTATCCCTTCTCCGTACGAGTAACATAGGGTGAAAAAGACTGTATCTAAAAAACTCCTCATCAAATTCTACGTTGAGCGGCATTTTAAATAGAAATCAATCCGGTTATGTGTTAGCAAAATAAATAAGGGATAGTTTAGATCTAGGTGATATAATTTTTTATTTTAAATGATATTCATTGTGGAAGGTTGCATCTAATAAAATAAAATAAATGAATAAAAGTTATTGTCCGGCTACTTGAAATTCTTTGCAACGGGCTAGACAAATCCTGAATAAATAATATTTTTGTCTAAAACTAACATAGATAAATTGTGCAATACGTGTATGTAGTCATAAATATCTTTGTCTACTTTAATACCCTGGAGTCTCTCGCGTTTTTATACTTTAAACTTCAGGATCAAAACTCATATACGAGGAGGAACCCATCACGATCATATTGACATTGTCGTAGATAAAATCACAACACACCTTCCCACCTCTTATCACGATTGTGCTGATATTATCGGAGATAGAATTACAATATACTCTCTCACCACAGTCACAATCTTACTGATAGTGTGTTATTGGAATCACAACACATATTTCTATCACGATACAATTGTGTAGATATTGTCAAAGATGGAATTACAACACACCATTCCAGCGCAATTGTACTAATAAGGCATTATAAATATTTGCTATAAACGTCTTAACAGATATTGTCCACTTTATTTATTAAAAAAAAGGGTAAGTGATGGGATTGTCTACTAAGAAAAGAGGTACCACCCTATATATACTGTATCATACTTTATCACGGGAGCAACGTAAGAGATGGAATCTCAACCCTCCCCCGTTATAATTGTATTGATAATATATTATAAATATCTCAACAATTTACCCTTAACAGATATTATCCGCTTTGAAACTTCGAGAACTTACAGTTTTATATTTTAATTTCAAGCTCAAAACACATTTATTAAAGAAAGGGATGCAAAAGATGGAATCATAACACATACTTATTTTTCCAAACAATAAAAGTAAAAGTTTAAACATAAATTGTAATTTTTTTATTATTTTATAAAATAAAGAACTTATTTTTAATATTTTGAATTATGCAAATAGATTCCAACTGTATATATATATATATATATTAAATATTTTTATGAAAATCTTTTTCTTTGTTTTTATGCTTTAGTTAACTCCGTTATGATACTCGTTAATTGTATTTTGTTTCTCAAAATTGCTGGGAAGTTAATACCAAGTTGAAACCACCACCAGCAAGCAATTTATTTTTTAAATCATTTAAAAAGATAAATAGATTAAATGCATTAAAATATGCCTATTTAGTATAACTATTACATGAATTAAAAAAATTATTTATTTTGTCTACTAGTGCATTGAATTAAAAACATTATATGCATCCATCAATGCATTAAATTAAATACGAGAAATAACAAATACCCTCTATTGCTTTTTTTAAATTATAATTATTTTTTATTTTATATTTTATAATAAAAAACACCTTAAGATAGAGGTGTTTATCAGGTCAAGTTGGACCATGAACCAAATTAACCTGACCCAATAAAACTCGAGCAATTATTCACTTGGTCCGAGTCAGTTTCAAGCCCAAATAAGTAGGTCGTGCTAATTTCACTAATTTAAAATCAATAGCATAATCCTTAACTGGTTCGAAATCGTTCAAACTTGTAAGGAGCATAAACCGGTAGGTCATTCCAATTCGAATAGTCAATTCATGCCTAACAAAAATTTAAAAAAATTAAGAATTAAAAAAAATTATTGTTGCTCGTAGGCAACAATAATATATTTATGCAACAATCTCCTAAATAGTAGGTTACTCTTTGCCAAAACGTTACAAAATTTGCGACATTATTTTATTATTGCAATTAAATAATTCAACTATAAAACTATTTGTTTTTAATTTTTCTCAAATTTTCAAAATCTCAATAATTCTTAAGACTAAAGTCTCAACAAATTGCAATCATTCTAAAAATATTCAATTATTAGTAATTTGAAGTTAGCAATTATATTATAATAGTATATATTATTTATTTTAATTTTTTATTTAAAAATTAGATTTAGTATTTAATTAATTATTAAATTTTTATCATTAAGTACTAAATTTTAAAATTTTGAAGTTAGTAATTTAATTTTGTTATTAATTTAAAATTTAAATTAGTATTTAATTAATTATTAAATTTTTAGTATTAGTTGTTAGATTTTAAAAATTAGAGGTGCTATTAAATAATTGTTAAATTTTTTTGTTAATTACTTAATTTTAAAAGTTAAAAGTTAGTAATTTAATTTATTATTAATTTAAAATTTTAAGTTAGCAGTTGATTAATTATTAAATCTTAAAATGTAGAAGTTAGTATTTAATCAATTTATTTTTGTTAATTATTTTAAATTTTGTTACTTATATTATTATTTATTTACTTATTTATTATTGTTTTCGGTTATTTATTTTAAAAAAATTTTGTTAGTTATAGTTAATTATTATTGTTAATTTTTTAATTATTATTTATTTAATTTAATTTAATTATAATTAGTTAGATTATCTGTTATTATTGTCAAATTTAATTATTTTTGTGTTAGGATGTTAGAATTAATTTAAATTTTTGTGTTTGAAAGTTATTTTTAACTAATAATTAATTATTATTATTATTATTATTATTATTAATTTTTTTAATTATTATTAATCTAATTTAATTAAAATTATTTATATTATATTTTGTTATTATTGAATTTTATTGTTTTTGTGTTAAAAAGTTATAATTAATTTAAATTTTTTACGATAGAAAGTTGTTTATTTATATTTTTAGCTAATAATTAATTATTATTGTTATTTTTTTAATTATTCTTAATTTAATTTAATTTAAATTATTTTTATTTTATTTTATTATTATTGAATTTAATTATTTTTATGTTAGAAAATTAAAATTGATTTAAATTTTTACATTCAAAAGTTAATTATTTTATTTTTAGTTAATAATTAATTATTGTTGTTAGTTTTTTTAACTGTTATTTATTTTATTTTATTTTATTTTATTTAATCAAAATTATTTATATTATATTTTATTATTATTGAAATTATTTTTGTGTTAAAAAGTTAAAACTAATTTAAATTTTTGCGTTAGAAAGTTAAAATTAAATTTAACTTTTATATTAGAAAATTAGATTGAATTTGATTTCTATATTACAAAGTTAGATTAATTAAATTAATTTAAATTTTAATTATAAATTTATTTATAAATAATTAAATTAAAATGACACATTATTTGTCATAAGGATCACATAGATTTTTTTAAGATATAGATGAATTAATATTACTATTCGAATATTATAAAAATATTTTAAAAGAACAATTTTTTTATAGTACAATAAATTTAACAAAAATTACAACTATTAGTAGTAGTCAAAGTAAATGTCCTAGGTATGTGATATGGTAAACTTTTGAAAAATATTAAACTTGATAAGTAAAATGTAAATTTTGTAATGCGATGTATGTGCACAAATAAAGAGATAAATTAGGCATTCTTAAAAGACATATAGATAAGAAAACATCCAAGATATTTAAAAATTTTACTTAGAAAAATACAAATCAAAATAATAGGTTGAATGATAAGTGATAATTTTTGTTTTGACTCTAATATGTCTAATTATGTAGTTTGCCAACAGTTAATTGTAAACGATGAACTATTTACACAAAATAAATTTGCACATTTTGTTAAATGATGTAACAATTGTAAGTGATAAAAGTTTGCAAATCAAAGAAACAAGCAATGGTATCCATGTATGGCATTTTAGGCATCTATTTTTAACTTAACAAAAATTCACTAATCTTTAGTGAAATTTAATAAATACCAACACAAAAATAGAGTGTCCTTAAAAAAATTAGATATCCTTCTTGTCTCTTTACTTGGCTGGTTATAAAAAGAGAGAACTTTGAAAATAGTGAAAATATGGCATAATTCATCCAAAAAAAAAAAAAAGGGTTTATTTATACTTTTTTCTCATTTATCGTAATGTTTCTAATTTTTTTAGCAAAGACAAATAGGTCACAAAACTTCTCCAATAAGCTTTTTAATACTAAATATAAAATATTACTTAAGCTCCTCGACTTTAAAAAATCACAAATTAATCTCAAATTCAGTCAAACTTATTTTGATCAAATTTATTTTAATTTTATTTATATTTTTAAATATTTATAAAATATTATAGCTTACTTTAAATTATAATTGGGTTAATTTTTTAAACTCTCAATCTATTAAACTATTTAACTCGTAAATTGTTTATGACTTTTTAGTCAAATAATATTTTTAAGAGTATTAGCTCTCTTGCGAATATTATTGACTCTCCCTAATAATAAGGATTCGAATGCTCAACGACTATGGTTAACATCTAGTAATGTGTCATAGACTTTAAATCATAATGAAAAAAATTTTTATCGAATCTTTTATAATTAATTATAAATTTTATATGAATAGTCTCTTTTCGTTCGTCTAATTCCAAATAAATTAGAGCTCGCAAGTGTTAAAATCTTAAATATAATTATATTCGAATAATTAATTAATACAAGCTAAACTTGTCACTACGAACTCTTTGTATGATATTTATACTTTGACTAAAGATTTTATTTTTACTCATTTATTAATATCTAATTAGAAACTCAAACTTAGATTGAGTTAATAGTATCTCAAAATTTTTTATATCAAGTTAACAGATTTTATTTGACAGTTATTTACTTTTTAATATAAATAACACATGACTAAATTGGTTTTTATATATAAAACATGATTAATCTTGTATTTATACACCATATGAATCATGTACATCTATACCAATTAATAACATCTAAGGTATAAGGAATTATTAACACACTCATATAATTTAATGATGAATCATTAATAACATACTTGCATACGATTCATCATAACTTTAATCATATTTAAATAATAGTTCTCTAAGTATTATTTCACATTAATATTTTAATAATATAATTATCATATCACTCGTACTAATATTATTTTATAATATTCATTAAAGATATTTAATATGCTTACACTGCAATATCAATGTTCAGTCTATATTATTTCTTTATAGAATACTTTAGATAATCTAATTATTTTGAATGATTCATATGCATATTCTATCATTAATATGATTAGACAGAAGAAGCAACATATACACATAAATTACAATAAATTTTTTTATTAATGAAATTATATACAATATATATTATTACAGTAACTCAAAATAATATACACCAAATAAATAATACGAATAGTTCTAGGGCATATAACACTAACACTCTAGATATATTTAATTAATTTTATTAAAGGCTAATCAAATAAAAGAAACTAAGAGGATTAATTTAAGAATTGTGTCTGTTACTAATTTTATGGTGAATTAATTGAGTCTTACCATAAATTATTTTTTATTTTCTCTAATTCGATTTTACAATACTTAAATATATAAAGTTAAGACAATTTGATTAGTTAACCTATGTTTATATATGGTATAAGTGATTATATGTCAAGCATTTCATCCTAGCAAATGAAAGCTTGACAAATGGCATAATCTTGGCCTTATACTAATATGACACATAGATGATTGATATACATAAGATGTGTATCATTATGAATCACATATTTGGGATCAATATTTTTTATATAATTTAATTAATTAATTATTAATTAAATAAATTATATAAAAAATATTGATCCCAAATATGTGATCTATAATGATACATTAACTATTAATTAAATAAAAAATATAAATATAGAAATTATTGATAATTATCATTTTAAGAAATGATAAAAAGAAAATAAAATAAAAATTTTAAGCCTTTTTCTTCCTTAGCCATCCACTTTTATAAGTAAGAACATAATCAAATTTTGATTATTTTGAATGATTAAAACTTAATTAAAGAGTCATTTGATGTAATATACAAGATTGTCCAATCAATTTCAAGTGTTAAAATTAAATTTCATACATTAGAAGAGTTAGGATTTTATTAGAAAACTTAACACAATTAAAAGTGTTTTGGTTGTGATTTTGTAAAGCCAAAGAGGAAAATTGAAAGACAAGGGCATCACTTAATAATTGAGTGTTTAATTTGGTGCTCTAAAGCTTCAAAAGTTTGAATTCAAGTATTGAAAGTAAAAAAACATAAGGTATGTTTTTTGAGAATATTTTAAACTATCTATATGTATTCATTAACTAGATCTTTTTGCATGCAAACTTAATATTATGAATTAGAGAACTTTACATGATAGAAAACTAATAGTGGTGTTAGAGCTTTATGGCTAGTTATTGAGTACATTATAGATATAAGATGATGTGATGATGATTAAGCTTGAATCTTGGCAAAAAATTAGACTAGTTTTGATTTTGGTAGGCCAAGTTCGTGTGAAATAATTTAGGAGTGTTTTTGCCCTAATTTTGTTATTATTTTATTATGTATTCAAAATGTTTGAATTTCAAAAAATTGGAAATTGAATTGTATTAAGATGTTGTCGAAATTTTGTGCGCGAAAACGGTACGAGATTGACAATAAACGACATTTTCAAAATAGTTTCGAACACTTTCCATCATTATTGTTTTTTATTAGTTGAAAAATAATATGATAGATGTTTTGAACCAATTACAAACTAATTTTAGGTGTTTAATTGTTGGATACCAAGTGTTTGTTGCAATTTCGACAAAAGTATGTATTTATGAAAATTGTTCAAAAAATTTTTTGAATGTCAAATTTATTTCATAGAATGGTTCCATGTCCTATATTATTTAAATGATCTATTTAGTTTAAATTTAGTATAATTTAATATTTCTTAAATGATCTATTTAGTTTAAATTTAGTATAATTTAATATTTCAAAAATCTGTACATGAGATGGCTAATTTGGAGAACATTGCAACAAAAGTTGTCGAAAATTGCTAAATTAACTTAAAAGTTCAATTGTGTGTAATATGATACTTGTTCCTTATATATAAATGTATTTTATGAAATTATTATTTGTAATAAGAGTTATTACATTTAGGTATATATAGATATATCTTAAAAATGATAATTTTATACAGAATAAGCATGATTTTTAAATTTTTAAATATGCATACTCTAAGTGTGATTACTCTTACATATTTGAAATGTTCATATAATTAATGTGCTATACATGTTAATGTATGTAGTTATGAATACTATAAACATGTTTTAAGAGTGTCATAAGCATGTAAAACGATGTGAAACCTGTTTAATTAAAATCCTTTTTATAATTAATATTAAGTGGTAATATTGAATATTGAGAATATTTGAAATATCCTTTTCAACATTTATATGTTAATTAAATTTAACAATGAGATGTATGTCATACAAGGCCTATTTCTTTATCGTCATGAATTAATATATTTACATGAGATGTTTGACCTGATTATAGTCATGTAGTTTTGTTGTGTCATATAAGAGTTATATGATAAAACTTAATTTGTAAGAAATATTAGTTTAACTTAATTAGAATTTATGATTTGTTGTACCATACAAGGTCATAAAATTTTAGAGGCTAAATGATATTGAAAGTTATAATTATTACAACTAGTAAGAGTTTACCTACCTAATTTAGGAATGTATAAATTATTATGTCATACAAGCTTATGATGTTCATATTAATCGGGATTCCAATATTCACTAGAAGATAATATGATTATTTATCTATTTATATACTAAAGGGTTATGCATTTTGATTAAAATAGTAAAAGTATTTAATATTTTATTATTTAATTTTTTAAATTTATTAATTCTCATAATAATTATGTTTACAATATTTTTAACATGTATTAATACAAATTAAATATTTCTAGCATATATAATCTGCTTCATACCATGCTTGTAACTAAAAAATTAACTAGTCTTAATAATTTCTCTTATTAGCAACATATACTTAAAATTATTTTAATGTGTGAAAGGATTGCCTATGTTGTGGACTCTCTATTGCCTAAAGTCATACCAAGTGGTGCATTAGAGGATGAGAGATAGAAATTTAAAAAATAAAAAAAGAATGAGAAAATAGATAGATGCTATATGTTAGCTAGAATGTCCAAAGAATTATAGCGCCAGCATGAAAACTTAATGCTCAATCTATTATGCTCTATTTACAAGAGTTATTTAGGAGTAACATAAGAGTAGTTAAGTATCAAATGGCCAAAAAAAATTTTAGTTATAAGATAAACTTGAAAATTTTATATCTGATCATGTTTTAAAGATGATTGAATGGATGGAGCATCTTAATGACTTAAGATTATGTTTAAAATATGAGCTCTGAATTGATCTT
>JAWDEX010152054.1:0-21973 GCA_035221805.1 Trichilia hirta | reverse complement strand
GTCTCAAGGATCAAGAGGAGAAGAAATGACCCTTTACTCAGCCATCCATACAGAAGTCGGATGCTTGCTTCTTTTTTAACACAATAATTCTAACATCATCTAACATCAACTATCTTTATCTTATTTAATATAAGACATTGTTTTGGCGTCTTGATATAAAAGGTTAAAGTATAAAAAATATTACCTGAGATAGAATTTTTACACAATGAAAATTAGCAACAAACAATAATAAGCGTAGACAAAATTTACAGAATTTACAGAGGACAAAATTGGGTAATGAAAATAATAAGTTTATAAAAAAACAAATAATAAAATTAGAATTTACGAAATTTAAATAACTCAAATGGAAGAAAATAACAAGTCCTTATTGTAAATTTAAAATATATAATAATAATATTATTAGGATGCATCTCAAGAATCAGGAGGAGAAGAAATAACCCCTTTCTCATCCATCTATGTAGAAGTTAGACGCTTGCTTCTTTTGTTACAACACAATGAACACTCTTTAACACACATAAACACATAATAATACTTATAACTCTATCATCATTTAACATTAATTATCCTTACCTCATCTAATATATGACATTATTTTGACGTCTTAATATAAAAGGATGAAGTATAGAAAATATTACCTGAGATAGAATTTTTACATAAGAAAAACTTGTAAAAAACATATTAAGCATAGAAAAAATTACAAAGGACAAAATCGGGTTATGACAGTGCATAATGTCAAGTTATCGTAAAAGCATCAATCCTACAAAGAGGTTTTATGGTTTTTTCATAATCATAACTCAAATAGGTTCAATTATCTAGTTTACTTTTAATATTCAAAATTCTACAAATTAAAACTAAACAAATTGTTTGCTATAAAACTAGTAAAACGCTAATAATATTAAAAATAACAATAAAGGAATATTGATTTGCTATAAAACTAGTAAAATACTAAGCTAAAATAACTTGATTTTATCAAGTTATCACACAACAACACCATTATGCATAATTTTTTTACCTAATACACCACAACTAGATTTTACTCTGGCATGATACAATTGCTTTCTACTTTTCTTGGATTAGAGAATGAAAATCCGTATGTGTATATTAGAGAATTTAAAGAAATTGTTGTTATATTTCATGGTCAGCCTTCTAACCAAGACATTACACCCCTTAGATTTTTCTCATTTTCATTAAAGGATAAGGCTAAGAGTTGGCTATGCTCTTTATACCCTGAGTCAATAGGTTTATAAGAGAAATGACCTAAGTCTTTTTTAATAAGTATTTTCCCCACCATAAAATAAATGACTTGAAGAAACAAATTTTTTTCATTTGTGTAAAATAAGAGTAAGATCTAGTATTAATCATGAAAGTGTTTTAAAAAACTGTAAACTTGTGTTTGCACCACAAGTATAAGAGTTAGCATTTAGTTAATTACTTTTATGAGGGATTTCTTACTAAGGAGAGATAATTTATTGAATAACGTGCAATAGAGAGTTTTTATAGGAAAACCAGATGAGGCTATTGAGTATTTGAATGAGTTAGTTGAAAAACCAAGAATACTAGTAAAGTTAGATCCAATCCTTTTAGTGTAGGTATTTACCAACTTAAGGATATGGGTAGTCTTAAAGTTAGGATAGAAACATTGACTAGAGAGCTAAAAGCCTTAAAGAAAAAGAGTCTAAGGTCACACCTATAGTTGCACACACTAAGACCTATGTACCTTATTTTGCTTGAGGTGAGATTGACCATTTACCATAGGATTATCCCCTATATGTTAAGATAAGAGGCATGTATAATGAAAATTGTAATACATTTAACACTTACAAGAAGCCTTTACTTTATATTCAGATTTTTATAATTCAGAGTAGCAAAATCACCCTAATTTTAGTTGGAAGACCAAAGTCCAATCATATATAAAGCCACCTAAAGTTTACCCTACACCTCTGTATCATTCTACATATGTTAAGAGCTCATGATAGGAGACTTTGCATTCATTTATAAAATCTCAGGGCAAAACCAATCAAAAGTTTGAGTTTTTGATTATCTAGGTAGTTGAGGAGAACAAAGAAATTAGAAGTCATGTTTCTAAACTCACTAGCGTATTGACCATACAGGAGTAAAGAAAGTTACTTCCTAACCTTAATCTAATCCTAAGATAGTATATGGTGCAAACTTCTAACCCTGATGGCAAGATGTTAAATAACTTAATATCATTATCACTAAATTTGGGAAGGTATTAACACTGCCCTAATAGCCTAAGGATACCACTAAAATGAGAGTACTTATGAAGGAGATAAAGCTAAAGAGAATGAGATTTGGTGATATATACCTACAGCACCATTTCTACAAGTTCTTAAATCTAATGTTAAGGCCATCGAGTTAAATAGTAAAATTTTAAAGAACCTTAGACAAGTTAAGATGAATCTTATATTTTAGATTTAATTGCATAAGTTCCTGCATATGCAAAAGTCCTTAAAGATTGTGCATAATTTAAAGGAAACACCATATAAAGAAAACAACTCTTTTGACTAAATAGGATAGTGCTATTCTTGATAAGAAAATACCTCTAAAATATAAGAACCCTGGCTGTCTTACTATTTTATGTGTCATAAATCAATATGAGTTTGCTCAAGAACTACTTGATTTAGGGACGAGTGTTAATCTTGTACCATATGCTATCTATTTGTCTTTAAGTTTAGGTAAAATCAAGCCTATATCTATAGTGCTTCAGGTGGCTAATAGATCAGTTAGGAGATCAAGATGGGCAGTCAAAGATATTTTGATTTAGATTAACAAATTTTATTATCCCATAGATTTTTCAATTTTGGATACTCAAACTGAGGTTATATTAGAGTCTAGAATTCCTATTATCCTAGAATGACAATTTTTTGCCACTGTCAATGCTTTGATCAATTGCAAAAATCTGCTAATGAGACTTTCTTTTGTGAATATAATAATGGAGGCAAAGATTTTTCACATTGAATTATAGCCTAAAAAGGAAGATGAGTGTCAATAGTCATACTTAATTGATGCATTAGCCTAAGAAGAGTGTATTATAAACCTAGACATTGATCTTTTGAAGAGTTTTCTTGAGAATTCAAAATTTTTACTACTTGATGATTCTAATATTTTTACTAACATTTGTTTTACCTTTTATAAATTACAAGATTAAAGGACATCAAAATGGCAGGCTAAGTTTAAAAGGTCACCTAAAAAGTATGAAGAGTCACGACTATCAAGTAAGGTGATTCCAAAGTTAGAACTAAAGTCATTGGCCCCAAGACTTAAATACCTATTCCTTAGCCCAAGTGATTATTTTTTAGTTATTATTTCTTCTTAATTGATTGCAATACAAGGTATGCAATTACCTGATACTTTAATTAGGCATAAGTCTATATTAGGTTGGACTTTTATTGACATTAAGTGTATTAGTCCTTTGATTTATTCACATCACATTCATCTAGAAGGAGGAACTAGATTATATAAAGATCCCAATATAGGCTAAACCCAACCACAAAAGAGATAGTTAAGTATTAAGTGCTTAAATTTTAAATGTAAGTATCATTTACCTGATCCTGATAGCATATAGGTTAGCCCTATATAGATAGTTCCTAAGAAATCTAGAATCACTATTAAAAAGAATTAGTTGATAGAATTAATTCTGATTAAGAAAGTGATCAAATGATGAATGTTCATTGATTATAGGAAATTGAATGCCACCACCGACGAGGATCACTTTTCACTTACCTTTGTGGCTCAAATTTTAGGAAGAATAGCTAAATATCCATTTTATTACTTTTTAGATGATTATTCTAGTTATTATCAAATTGAGATTGCATTAGAAGACTACGATAAGACTATATTTACATGCTCTTTTACTACTTTTACATTTTATAAAATGCCACATGATTTATGTAATGCACTAACTATATTCCAAAGATGTATAATGAGCATATTTAGTGACAAGGTTGAAAATTATATGAAAGTTTTTATGGATAATTTAACTATGTTCAATATTTCATTTGATACATGTTTAGAAAATTTAGAGCTAGTATTTCCTAAATGTGAGGAAAAGGGACTAGTTTTAAATTAAGAGAAATGTCACTTTATGGTATCATAGATTATTCTCTTAAGACAAGTCATTTCTTTTAGAAGGATAGAAGTAGATAAATCTAGGGTTAGCTACTTTTAAAATTACTTACAACTAGGAAAGTTAAGAACCTTAGATCATTTTTGGGTCATGAAGGTTTTTATAGGAGATTTATACATAATTTTTCTACTATATCTAGAAAATTATATAACCCTTTTGAGTGGATTTTAACTTGTCTAGTAGTTTTTCAGTTATTGCTTTTTAAACTCACTTCTACACCTATGATGCAACCACCCAATTGGACTTGACCATTTGAGATTAGATATGATACAAATGATTACATGGTAGATGCTATTTTTAGATAGAGAAGAAAAGGGAAATCATTTGTGATTTACTACACTAATAGGACTTTAGATAGTGCTTAGATGATTTACTCTACCACAGAGAAAAAGTTGCTAGCTATAGTTTTTACTTTAGATAAATTTTATGCTTATATGATTGGTTTATCAATTATTAAATTTACTGATCATGTAGTCCATAAGTAATCCTTTTTGCTAAGGTATGATTGATCCAATAGATGTTGTTTCAAGAGAATTTGGCATAACCATAAGAACAAGAAGAGAATGGAGAATGTTATAGTTGACCATCTCTCTAGATTGACTTTTAAGGATCCACTAAGCTAATGCTGATTAGAGATTATTTTTTAGATGACCATTTATAATCTATAATTTTATTGCTATGGTTTGCTAACATTATTAATTATTTGGTAACATGTGAGATTCTTAGTGGTTAAGAAGCCCAGGATAAAAAGAAATTCTTGTTTGAGTTACATAAATTTTATTAGAATGATCCATAATTATTTAAATATTACTCTGATCAAATTTTAAGATATTGTATTTTTAGTGATGAAATTCTTAGTGTTTTGAATTTCTTTCACACACAGGCTTGTGGAGGTCATTTTTCCATTAAGAAATGCAATATAAAGATTTTTCTAATGTGATTTTATTAGCCCATCATAATGTTAATAATTATTATCATTCTTGTTATAAGTGTCAAAAGTTAAAAGCCTTGCCACACCATAACATGATGCCATTAAGCCCTATTTTAGTTATTAAGATTTTTTATTATTGGGGTATTGATTTTATAGGACCTTTTCCTCTTTTTTTTTTTTTGGTTATCATTATATCATTATTGTGATAGATTATACATTTAAGTGGGTAAAGGCTATAGCTTACGGAATAATGACAATAAGATAGTAATTTAATTTTTGAAGGAAAATTTGTTGTCAAGGTTTGTAGTACCACAAGTTATCATTTATGATTGAGGCACACACTTTTACAACTGTTCTTTTGAGTCATTAATGAAAAAATATAGGGTAGTACATAAAGTTTTCACATCTTATTATCCTCAAACTAGTCAGCAAGTAAAATTGGCCAATAAGGAATTAAAACAAATTTTATAAAAGACGGTGAAATCAAATTATAGAGATTGGTCCTTACGATTAACTGATGCACTTTAGGCCTATTGTTATAGTCTTAAATTACCCATACTTGCTTGTCATCAAGAGTTCTTGCCATATTCGAGAAAGAAAACATGTGATACCTACTATATAGCTTTTAAATCTCCCTTAGGTAGATTCTCTTATAAACTTGGTTTTGGTAAATCTTGCCATCTATATGTAAAGTTAAAGCGAAAAGCATTTTGTGCCCTCAAACATTTTAATTTTAATTTAAGAGAGGTAGCTAGACATAGAAAATCTTAATTGACTGAGTTAGAGGTGTCGAAAAATGATGCATATAAGAATTCTAGGACTTACAAGGCCAAAGTGAAAGTGTTCCATGAAAAATCCATTCTTAAGAAAACATTTGATCCTAATAATAAAGTGTACTTGTATAATTCGTGACTTTATAAGCATCCAGGTAAGCTCAGTTCAAAGTGGAAGAGTCCTTTTATGGCTAGAAGAGTTTTTCCTCATAACGTTGTTGAAATTAAAGATCTAAAGAATGAAAGAATTTTTAAGGTAAATGGTCAGTGTCTCAAGCTTATGATTGATAGAATGGATTTTACGGTGAAGAAATTCATCTTATGGATCCATTTTATTAGTTTTGTATATACTTTTTCTTGTGTCCATGTTTTTAGTTTTCTTTAACTTATTAGTTATTTATTTTGGTTATATTTTTCTTAGTTTTTATTTTATAATTTTCTTTTTATGAGATATTTTGAACTTTACTAGTGGCTTATAATTCATGCCTATCAGTTGATATATTTCCTCTTTTCTCGCTCTTATTATTAATCTTAAGACATTGAGGATAATGTCATATTTAGGGGGGATGTATTATTATTATTATTTGGTTAACTTATTTACTTTGCTTTTGTTGCCAAAACTTTTCAAAAATGGTCTTTGTTTGATGAAATAATAATAACATTCATGTTCTTAAATGACAAAACTTAACACTTGATTAATTTTGATCATTAGAATTAGAATATCAAGGCACTTAATAAGTTCTTTTTCACGCACACAAGCCTTGTGGTAAGATTGGATGTTATACATACATGTAAAGAGCTCTTAAACATAAGATTTTGTGTGATTAAGCATTTATTTGAGTGAATATCTTTGTCAGTGGCATGCATTCATTGTTTTTGTGACATTGATATTACTTTTAGAAAAGCTTGGTTTGTGGTTTGCTTGATTGATTACTTTAGAGATGATAGATGAAGACTAATTTAAAATATTTGAACCATTTAAGCTTTTTAAACCACCTCTATTCTTATTTCCTAGAGCCTAAATTTCTAATTTTCTAACCTTATTTTCCGTATTATACATTCATGATGA
Organism: Trichilia hirta; assembly: GCA_035221805.1. Classification (NCBI taxonomy): domain Eukaryota; kingdom Viridiplantae; phylum Streptophyta; class Magnoliopsida; order Sapindales; family Meliaceae; genus Trichilia; species Trichilia hirta. Next base: position 15,053 of record JAWDEX010152054.1, on the reverse strand, counting down.
TAAATACTAATATAGGTATTTCCAAGTTTATGTCAAATGTTAGCATTAGAGTTATTTTGAGTGAAATAGTAGATGTTGAGAATGTTATAGTAATTGTAAATAATGGGTAAAGAATTGTTCATAATAATATGGAGTTAAGATCAAAAGTTTTAAAAAAAGAAAAGAAAAGAAAAAAAGAAAACAATGTTCAAAAATAAATAAATAAATAAATAAAAGTGAAGAAAAGGAAAGGAAGAAAGTAAAATAAAGAATAAGTGGAGGATAAATTCAAGTTATTAATGAATGTTAAAAGTCTTTAGCATATACTTGCAAATTTCTTCATTTGCCTTCCATACTTTCCTTACTTCTTTTACATTATTCTTTGCGATATTCCTTTGATTATCTTAATCAGTTCTAAACTCCATGTTTATATTTCATTTTGGTTATCTTGATCCAAAGTCGGAATTGCAGTAAGAATGGTTGAAGTATTCCTTTTGTTTTGATGTCTTTGTTATAAGACCAATGTTTACATGCTCTTCATTCTCTTTATTAGCCAATTCATTTTAGTGAGCACACTTTTCAACTCCATTGATCGGCACACAACTAGATACATATCGATATACCCGTAAGGTATGGAATTAAGCTTTTGTTTAAGATACTTTTGACATTATATGCATTGAATTTGTAGTAAGATGGCTATAGCTTATCATGAATACATATTTTACAAGTGTCTCTTATGATTCTTATTTTAATGCAATTTTTAATTTTGTGTTTTGTTGACTTGTAAAGGTATGAATTACATTCAGTAACTAAGCTTAGCTAACCTTATTATTTTCATGCAGTTCATTTTTTTCTCTTATTTTAATTGCTAGAGACGAACAACAAGATAGTTAGGGGGTGTGACAAGTGTATGAAAATGTACTCAAAATACTTTATTCATATGCTAAGTTGATAGAAATAAAGACGAACTTTGCTTATTTATGCATATGTAAGATCAATTGTGCTTTATTATCATTTAATTATGATTTGACTATTTTTGATTATATTTTGTTGATTTAATATAGTGAAATCAAATCTAAAAAAGACAAAAGTTGGCAGCAAGCTTGGGAGAGATTTCAAAAGCTTAAAAGTAAAGTTGGTTAAAGTCTCAAAAAGTTTTAGACATTTGTCCATGACAGCCTATTTTGCACACCTTATAAAGAATTAGCAATAACTTGACATGTAAATTTATGAATTTAGTAATTTTAGTTTCATTAAAAGATTACTTCTAGGACTAAAACTTTCATGAAAAAATCATTTAAATTTGAAGTCATTTAAAGGATAAAAATAGAGGTTAAACCTGAGTGATTGTAGAATTTTAGGAAACTAAAGAAGTAAGGAGGCAAAAAAATTGGCACTACAACTAGGAATTCTAGTACTATAATGCTAGTTTGCTACCTTCCTAGATAGAAACTTAGTGTTGTAGTGCAAAATTTCCTAGCTGTAAAGCTAGCTTACATCGAGAGTCCATTTTGTATACTGTTTTGTGACTTTTCTTCACTTTTGCAAACCCTAAGCTTAAGGATATAAAATAAGACTTATTTGGGGAAGAAAATAGGTTCTTTAGGTGAGGGAGAGCATCTTTTTACTTTAAAAACATTAAAAGATATCCAAGAACTTTAAGAAGAGGAGAATTTATGGATTTTATATCTATGAATTGCTAAAGACTTTGTAAAGCTACAGATGAACTCTTTGGTTTTCTTTTTCATGTTTTTGGATTATGACTTGATCTTTTAATATTTAATAACTCTATATTTAGTTATCTATTATTTGTTTGAAGTATTTGAAGATTGGATAAACTTGAATGTTTGGACTCTATAGATTTAATCATGCTTTTTCTATAGAATGAAGTAATGCATGTTTATTTGTAATCTTACTTAATTTCTAGCGTAATTGTTTGCTGCTATTTTGTGTGTAAAACATATATAGTTGTTTTTGAATATAGGTTTTGGATATTTTATTAGATTAGATATTAGAAATTAAATCTGAGTAGTTTACTTGAGATATGAGTTAGGCCATTGATGATAAAACTTTTGATTGAGGGAATCATCTATAGCTACATTCAATTGAGTTATAAATAATCCATTCATGATTAATCATATTAAATGAAGGATTCCTAGGCTTTACACTTAATTAAATTGCTATTTAATTATTTTATTTAGTTTATTAATTAAACCATTAAATCGTTGCTTTTCTTTTGTTATTTTCTACGATATTTTTATATGGTTTTTAGTACAACTTGTCTTTACAAGTCATTCATTGATTTCCTCATGGGAACAGCACTCCAATCTATATCGTGATAGCTATTGTATTATTTTAGACGTAATTAAACTTAATTCTATAATTGAAAAATGATGATGCATATTTATAAATTAAAAAAAAAACTAAACTAATAGTAACTTTATAAGTAAAAGTGATGACTTGTATTTATATAATAAAAAGATAAGACAATAGTAATACCTATATAGATAACCCAGCTATTATCAAATAATTTGAAGCTAAGAAACACAATTTCAAAAAAAAAAAATAGTAATAGCAAAAACATATATACAGTAGTTCACATCTTCTCTGCTTTTATATTGAAAAATAGCTTGAACGTCCTTTATGGGTTAAAGATAGGCTTTCTTTTAAATTTTCTTAAAAATTAGCAAATGTGGTTATTTATAATTAAATTTTTAATATTATAGTGATAATACTCATGTCAAATAGTTTCTATAATTTCATAAGCTCCTATTGCATTAATCCACAAGAATATCTCTCAAGAGTCAATAGAATGCCATCTAAAGACTCTTTACTTAGTCTATTTTTAATGAATTAAATTTTATCTTTTTGATTATTAGAAACTATTTTTGAAGAGCGACATTGCTTTTTATAATTACATCAACTTGTAATCTCTTCACCTTTTATAATAAGAGCTCTTACCTAAATCAAGTATGCGAAAAATAATATAATCAGAAGATTACCTATCTAACCGAATCTTTACTTTGATTAACCATCTTATATTTTCAGGAATACCATTGTTCGTGAGTACCTTAGTATTATTACCCTAGTTTTGTAAATTTTTACTAAATTATTTGTAGAAAGAGAAGAAAACTATTTATTCAATTTTGAGAGAATTTTATTCATTTTTAAAATTATAAGAAATGAATAAAAACTTAGTTATTTAAAAAAAAAATTAAAATATCAAATTGAAATTTCAAAGATTATCGTTATCTACTACGTAACTAAGAACAACAAACTATCTTGCAAAAATAAATAAACAATCGTTAATATAATTTTTTATTAATAGTTTAAGACTTTTTCTATTTTATTTTAATACTATAAATAATAACATATTTTTATAGCATGAAAAAAAGAAAAAATAATAATGACATCTATATACGTAGCTTGGCTATTAAACAAATAAAAATTAAAAAAACAATAATAAACACCATATCATTGTCGAATCTATCAGAATTGATCTAATGATAAGTTAAATTAGTTTAAAATTAAGCAATTGTAAATAGACATTTTATTATCAAGATTTAGAATATCAAGTTAAGATATCAATTTGTTAAATAAATTGTTCTGTGATTTAAATCTTAAGTCATATATTATTATCATAAATTTAGTACCTCAAGTTTTATTTACAAAGTATCGATAAAATTTATAATTTATCAATGAGATAAAATCAAGTTATGACACAGGCCCTCCTAAAAAGCTTATTATTGAGCATAATAAGAATTATAGCTTTTAGTAAAACAATGAAGAAGATAACAATTAATTAGTTATAACATATATGTCCCAAATGTTAGAATTGTTTTCATTCAAATATAGGAGTAATTTATAATAATAACTAGAATATATATTATTAAATTTTCTTTTTTTGAATGACGAGGAAACTCCCATACTCAGCCATTACTGCGGTGTCCAGCCATACACAGGATCAGGCACCCACCCCTTAGGGGTACATGTCTGTAGATCACACAATACCCGTTTTGTGTCAATTAAGATGCATGTGCAGGGACCACACGGCAGTGGTACCTAGTACAGGATAAAAGTTCGATTGTCCCAGACTCTTACAAGGAGTGACGACCCAAGGAATCGAGCATAGAACTGCAGCACAAGCGCTGATCGTCACCCTTGTCCAATTCCACTAGGCTACGCCCCTTAGGGGCATTTATTAATTAATTTACTAAATTTAAAAACCTAACAATTAATATTCTATGAATATATTGGATGAACGGCTAAAAAATAGATTAATTTTTGAATAAAGCAATTGTGCTAATATCCCTTATGTTATCTTATAACAATTCTTTTATAAACTTCATAAAAAATTTCTTTACACTTTTTCAAAATAATAATCTTTGATGTTAAGAAATTATAAAATCTCATCTGATCTAACTACCATACTATCATTGATACTTTAAATTTACAAAATTTTATTACTTATATATAATTTTAATAAGAATTCATAATCACTCTTTGTTATTCTTTACTAATTCACTACTTACATAATTAAAATAAAAACACTTTTCTTATTTTAAAATTTTAATTTATTTTCATTGTATCAAAATTAATAGATAATACCTTTCATCTCATATTTCATATTAACATTTTATGGTTAGCATATGTTATTTGATAGGGATTGCATTAAAAAATAATTATGCAATCTTATAAATAGCCCACAAAATTTTTTAAAAAATAGTTTTGCTTGGTTTATTTTTTATATAACTATACAACATCTCCTTTTATTTCTAAAATTTTATGTTTTTTGATATGTGATCATTATTAGTAAAATTATTTAAGTTTCTAAAATTTAATAATATGCAGTTTATGAAAATCTATTTATTATAATAATATACGAAATTATATATAATATATTTATTTTTTAGTCCAATCTAATATAAATTTTTGAATTCGCCCTTATATAAAAGTAATGTTAGAGATTTATTTTATACAATACCATTGCATTAATTTAAAATTATGAATGTATAATACATTTGTACGACCTATCAAATTACGTGCTTTTTAATTGCGTTTGCAAATTTGTCTTCCAATTGGTTTTGTTGAATCCCATCCAAATTCATAATGTTGTTTTGACTCCATTTTCATCTTTAAGTTTACTTTATGAACAAGACTTATTTGTTGGATATTTCCAATTAATTAATTAAATTTATTATATTTTATAAAATCATTCAATTAAATTATTAGAACAAAGAATTAGTCAAATATATCTGAAAGTCACTAAATTTCTAAATTTTAACCTTGAGTATGCTGTAATATGGTTATGGAAATTTCAACTCTTGTATTAAAGATTTGTATTTTCTAGCAATGGAATTACAACAAAACACTCCTTTAAATAGTAATTTAATGACCATAACCTAATAAATATACGAAATCCTAATTAATTGTGTGGCTCATATTACTTATTTCTATCTAACCCATTATAGTATAGAAATAAGACTTGGTCTTTATAAATATTAAAACTCATTTTAATTAGATACATTAAGCCCATATTAGTTTAACTTTATCAGATTACTCAAATTTTGGGCTTAACCTATGATATCCTTTAATACACAATTATTAATATATAAGCCCATTATTTAATTAAAATCTAACAATTTCTTATAATTATCTATTAAAATAAACTTTTGAGCCCAAAAATTTGTTATCATTATTGAATACATTTCTAAATAATTCGGTCCATTAATTATACCAATATAAGATCAAAAGAACTTTCATTATATTTAATTGTAACCAAACTCATCAATAGTCATATATATTAATATAATTAAATGACATGAATCAAACATGGATATGTAGCATTAAAATTATATAAAATATGATCTAATTATGCTTATTTCTAACTGATTCACTTTATGAGATAATAATAAAATTAGAGTGTAAACTAAAATTCTTTATTACTGTAACCTTAAACCTTAGCATGTTTATAATAAAAAAAATATTTCAAATAAAACTCCAATTAAAATCTTATATCATCAAAAGATATAATACTCATACGAGCAATATGTTTGTGAATGACCTTTGAATAATAATTCCTCAATATATTAAAGAATTGTTATTCAAAGGTCATTTATGAGTATATTGCTCATATAGGTATTATATTTGCAATTATATACTTTGTTCTAATATACTTAATAGACACCTAATCACTTTAAATCTCCTTTCTAACAACTAAAATATAAAGTATGCATCTTTTAATTTTGTTAAGCTCTTCTTGCTATTAGAATATAGTAATGTTATTTTATTATCACATAATATATTTAATAATCTTTCAAAATTTGGTTTGTAGTATAGAGACAATATTTCATAACTGAATTTTTTTATTGGACGTCCTATAATATGCTGTGAACTTTATTATCATAGTCAAAGAAATTAAGAGTGTCTTCTTTGCACTCTAAGGATTGTTCTTTCAGCTAGCAGGTAAATATAACCTAATCTAGACTTTTTACTGTATTGGTATCCCTCAAAATTAGAATTAAAATTTTGTTGATCTCTACCTTATATGTTTTTCTTTATATGAGTATATACTCTCTTGTTCTCTATAGACATCATATACCTTATTTGGCTACTACCTATTATCTAATTCAAAATCTTTTAAGTACTTACTTAGGCTACTTTCTTGATGATTTAATCTAAGATCTTTTAGTACTTCTTCAATATCCCAACAACATACTCAATACCTGATGCATATGTACTTAAGCATACATTAGACTCTTTACTACCATGACACATAAATAATCTTTTACATTTATTTTATCTTAAATTTATTTTAAGATCTTTAATTAAGACTAAACTGACCTCCTTTAGCAACTAGACTGTCACCTAGTTTATAATCTTTGACTTTCATAATATAACCTTTTCATGATAACTCAAATATACTTTGAAAATAATCTCAATGTATCTGTATACCTAATAAAAAGAATGACCTCTATCCTTAAATAATATATCTTCAACATATAAAAACTAGGAAGATACTTTTTTTCATTAAACTTATGGTATATACAATTATCAATCATATTCATCTCAAAACCAAACGAGAGAATTTTTTGATACTTGTAATACCATTATCGAGACACAGTCTTTATATTTATCTAAAGTAACTTAAAAATTGAAATGTTGCAAGTGCCATTATAGTTGTAAAAGAGTCTTTCAATGAAATCAAAGAGAAAGTCTCTATATAATCAATGTTTTCTTTATAAATAAAGCCTTTTATAATAAGACATATCTTATATCTCTTTATATTACTCTTTGAATTCCTCTTAGTTTTAAATATCCATTTGTAAATGATAGACTCTATACATTTAGGCAATAAGAAGATATTCTAAATTTTATCGTCTCTTACGAACTTTATTACCTTATTTATGGTATTAATCTACTTTTAGGATTTAGAATTTTACATAGCTTAGTGGAAGTTGATTAGATTATCTTCTATTACTCTAATATTAACATTATGTTCTATAAAAAAGATGATATAATCATTTAGAACTGTACTTCTCCTTTCTCTAGTGAATTATCTTAATGGCATTTGTTTTTGAAGTTATAGTGCTTTTCTTTCATAATAATCTCTTGAAATTGATTGGGAGGTTTGATGACATTGTCTTGATCTAGAGTTGCTTTTTGAACAATGTCAAGCATAAAACTTGATCTTGATTATTATTAATAGTAATTAGAGAAATATCAATGTATTTCTTTCAAAAACAATGTCCTTAATCCTTTCTCTCCTCCCTCCCTCAACATCCTCAAAGAACCTAGCATTTCTAATTTTGAAAATTAACTTAATAATGAAAACACAGACCTTTAATCCCTAAATCTTTTAAATTATATAAACTACAGTCTTTAATATTTCTTCTAGAGTGATTGTAATAAGGGAGAATAACTAATCATAATCCTTACTATATCCTTATTTTGTTTTGTCTTTCAGTTACATCATTCTTGCTAGGCATTTTTTGCTATGTACTATATGATGATATTATATTCTTCTAAAAATTTAACAAAAATTTCCAAACGTTATTTATCTAGTTTGTCATATTCACTTACAGTCAAATTTAATACTTTTAATCTTTTATTGAGTTAATTCTCAACTTTAGTCTTATAATCTCTAAACAAATTTAGAGATTAAAATTTCTCATGAATTAGATATAGGCAACCATATTATAAAATCGTCTATGAACATGCTAAATTATTATTGATCATTTCAAAAAGCCTTGGAGAATGACTTACAAATTTCTGTACATATTAGCTCTAAGACATCTAAAATCTTATTGGTGCCTAATATTTTTATGTTTTTTGATTTTTCCTTGATATAATTCGTACAAGTGTTAAAGTTTGTAAAATTAAGATGTTCAAAAAATTTTATTAGATATAATTTTCATAATTCTCCTTTTAGAGATATGTTTAATATGCTTATACCGTATTCTCATTGGTTAATTTTAGCTTTATACCTTTTGTACTTTAATGCTAGTGTTTTTTTATATAAGGCTCCTTTAAAGCAGATATAAGTCATTACTGAATATTACAAAATTGGCCTTAATAAATTTTGAATCTTAAAAAATTTATCTTTATTATTTTTAAATAAACAAGATAACTTAATTTTTTTAATATGAAACATTAATTGATTTGTTGACTTTATTATTTTCATGTGAATAAGATAATCAAATTTGGTCAATATAGAAATATAAATAAAATTTTATTTGAATGATGGTATAACATAAGTTTTTTTTCTTATTCAAATTAATTATCAATCTTTAATTATAATGTAATAGCTTTAATAGCTTCAACTTTGATTGATTTGCCATTGTTATTTGTCAATTTATCTTTTATCATCACTTGACTTTTGGCAACTCATACAATCTTATATAGGTACACTTATATGAGTAATAATAGTGGAATATATCCATCAATTGTGTAGAACTTTTAGAATACCTATTTTATTCTTGGTTAATATTTAAAAAATTAAATTAATCAAAATAAATAAGATATTTAGAGTCTTTATTTTTTTATAATTAATTAAACTTTAATTAAAATTTTTTTATTAATTAAATATCTAAAATAAGGTAGGATGTTTATAATATTTACTTTCATTCTTAAATCGACTTAATTTTTTAAATTTTAATCAAAATTGAGATAAGATATTTAGAATGTCTATCCTATTTTTTATTTATTAATTAATTTTTTAAATAATTAGTCAAAATTAAAATAAGACACTCAAAATGTTTTTTTAATTAATTAAATTAATTTTTTTCATTGATTAAAAAATAATTGAGAGGAGTTAGGATATTTAATATATTTATTTTTATTTTTAATTATTCTTTTAATCGAAGTAAAATAGGATATTTAAAATTTTTATTCTCTTCTTAGTTAATAAAAAAATTTTCAACTAAAATTTTAAAAAAAATAATAAATAATTATATAATAAAATATTTTAATACTAAATAATTAGGTAATTGTAATTGATGTTTAATATTTTGTTATATTTAATTAATTTTAATTTTAAAATTTTATATTTTAAAATGATTTATTTTATTGTTATTTGAGTAGATAAAATTTCGTATTTTTTAAAAATTTTAATTTAAATTTTTTGGACCACATAAATAATATATAAACTAATTATTTAATTAAAATTCAACATATCATGATGATTTCTCGACTTTTAAGCACCATTCAATGAACGGATAGATAGCCTATAGGCTTACGTTGGGTGGCCAAGTCAGGAAAAATTAAATGAACCGACAAAGTTTGAGCATCGACGAAAGCAAAATATGATTTTGATCAGTTGCTTTCATAGTATCACATTGGATGCACATGGGTCATGTTACAGTGCACTGATTATATGGTACCCATCTTTAAATTTATATTTTAAAAATTCTTCATTATATTTTTTAATTCTTATTTTATAACTTTTTACTCTTTAGCAATAAATTTAATTTATAAAAATGTAATAAAAAATTTTAAAAAATAAAGAATTAAGAAATGCTATGAAAAATTTGTAAAATACAACGAAAATTTTAAAATTCATATAATACAATAACAATAATTTGAAGTGATGATTGGTATAATCACTTTAGTTAAACAAATATTATAAGCTTACATACCAAGCAACTTATATATTTACATATAAATTGCATTATCATAATATTTTAAAGTTCATCTCGATTTTATACTAAAAATGGATCAAAAGTTTTGTAATAATAATAATAATAAAAATAGTCAATATGATTTTGTCTATTGCTTTTGCTTGTATAACGGGGTCATGAGCTGTAATGAGACTGGAGTTTGTCAATCCGAAATTTTAAGCTGAAACCCTAAATTTAAGTTATAGTTTAATCGCCGGCTTGGAAACATTTCATTGCAAAGAGATTATTAGATAAGACCGACATATTATCATGTTAGGACATTTATTGTATCATAAAAATTTTTCTAAGATACATTTACTACATAAGACCTAAAATTATATTACTTTAATTGGAATTCTTTTTTTCCACTTTATTAATGATTAAGTTCAGCTTTGACATTTTTCCGTGATAATATAAACGAAACAACACAAAATTTAACAATTAGGACAAAATGAGAAAGCTCAACAGAGAGTTTTGTTCACCGGCTTCAAAGGAGTGAAAAACAAGACTACTCAATAATCTCTGAAAGATTACATCCCTGTAATTTTGTTGCGTTACAACAACTTAATTTTATACAAAGCTGAAGGACAGGAAGAAAGAATAAAATAAGAACATGTAACTTTTCTTTAGAAATCTCTGCTAAAAACATCAGTTCAAACTAAAATTGGATATGATCATCCTAGCTATTCCTACAGCATGAACCATAGCCACTCCTAAAGATACAAGCGCACCCAACGTCAGAATTGCTATCATCCCTAACGTAAAACCTGGTCTCTTATCCATCAAAAAATTCTGCAACAATCCCATTGCTTCGCATACATCCTTATTATAATCCACATAATATCTTTTTTCCCAATCCATCCAATGGGAAGGTAGTTGTTCGTTGCTTGTCTCTGACAGTTTTGTCTCTCTAATAAGCATTCGAAGCACAATCAAGTTCTCGTCTACAAGTCTGCCTCCATAATCTCGTCCTTTTGAGTTTGATCCTCCGCTGCTGCTGCTGCCGCTTGCAGACATGGATATGATACTGGGGTTTTTAGGACGTGGAAACAGAAAAGGAATTCCTGAAGATTGGTTATGAAGAAGAAGCGCGGAGGTGGAAGAAAGGAAGTCGTTTGCCTGCATGGTTGAAGGTAGTTCTCGGAGCTTTGCTTAAGTAAATAAACAAAGTATATAATTAGTTGTGAAATCATTGGCCAGTGGTTAAAATACTTATAGGGTAATATTAAACTGTTCGAAGTTGCGTGATATTGGAAATAGAGTAATAACATCTCGGTCCCTGTAGGTTTATGTATTTCTAATTTATGTATTTCTATCAAAAATTACCTTACACCTATTAAAACGGCTACACACCCACCCTTTACAGTAACATACCCTGATCAAGCACTACTTTCAATACGATAAGGCTTCTTCTAAATTGTGGTATTGTTACTATATTTTAAAAATAAAATTAAAAATATTTTGGTCACACTAATATTTATTATAATTCGCTTACATTTTATTAATATTTTACGGTTAATACTGTTATTTCTCTATAATTTTAGATTCAAAGTATTAATTTAATAGAAGTTGAGGACTTATTTTATGTAAATATATAAATTATGTGATAAAACATTAAGAATCAAGGATGCCAATGTGATTATCTCACCATTGAATCTTCACAATGACCCGTTCAAAGGTTATGGAAACCGTGTCTATCAATTGGCTTATGACGCGACAAATTCGTAGGGAAATTATTTTATTGTTAATTTCTTGAAAACCTCAAAGTGTATTTGGTCCTTACATACAGAAAATTGGTAGAAGCAGTCAATTATACTTGTAACGTATTCCGAAAAAATAAAAATAAAATAATGCTCCCCACGATCGACCTCCTGAAGGATATTCCTGTTTATTGTCTACATTTTCTAGAAAAACAAACAGAATTGATAGTAAATAAGATGAGGACAACAACACAAGAATTGATTGCGATAGAAATATGTTCAAATGGAAATAAGTTGGACCAATTGCAACAATGTTAAAATAAGACAATAATAATAATGGAATTAATATGTTCAATAATTTTGAAAATTGTATATGTCGCTGGGAAAGAAAGTCCTTCATTATAATTTTAGATGCTCGGCGTCAATAAAACGAGGGCCGATTATATAAACTATTGAGCTTCAAATTTAAATTTCTAGGATCATAGTAAATTGAGACAAACAAGAAATTAGAAAAAAAAAAAAATTATAATTCTAATTGTCTGATGACTTGAAAATTATTTTTAAAAAAATATTTAAAAATTTTAAATTTTAATATTAAAATTTGATTTTAAATAATATGGTAAGTGAGCTGGTATTATAATTTTTAATATTTGTAGGAATATGCACAATATAAAAATTCAAATAATTGTATTTAAATAATATTACAAAGTTCAAGATTCAATTCTCGTTATCTATGTTTATATTAGAGTTCATTTCTAATCAAGTGTTAGCACTGAAAACAAAATAATATAATTGATTTGTATATAATTCTATACAACAGTCTTAGAATTTATTATTTCTAGAATATATTCTTATTGGTAAGCCTATAATTTTGACTAACAACAAGGTTAATACATTGATTCTAGAAAAGTTTCTTAGCTTTAATCATTGAAATTGTAAACCTAGAGTAAAAAAAATACTGACCAACTTTATATTCCTAACCTTTGTTTATATTATATATGTTTTAATATTTTAATTATACAATTCACGAGAATTATTAGTTACTTATAATAAGGGTTATCGAGTACAAATTAGGGACTATTATTAAATTGATAACAAAGTTTAAGTATCCTAGAAATTATTAAAATTAATTAAGGAAGATAATATTTAAAATCTTGCATGCGTTAGTAATTAATTTTTAGTAATACTAAAAACAGAATCTAAGTAATAATTGATGTCACATAATTTCTTTTAATTTTCCTTAATTTTCTGTCATTACTTATTAATTTTACACAAAGTCTTTCTTTTAAGATAATTACAAGTATTTTAAATAAAAATTAAAAATTTGATAATTGGATCTTCAACTTAAATGCAAAAAAATGACATAAGGGAATTTTTATTCTTTATTTAAAATTTAACAATGTATGAATAATATGATAAATTTTTTGGTAAAAGCCTTACAAAAAATGTAATAAATATCTATTTGTTGTAAATATTTTGCTTGATTTTGTCCGCTTTAGAGTTTAGAGATCTCGCAATTTTGTACTCAAGACTTAATGTCCAAAACACATTTATTAAGTAAAACCCTATTATTTTATATATACTTCACCAAAACGCATTTATTGAACCATAATTTAGGACTAAGATAAAAACAGCAAGAGAAGATAATCGAATCAAAGAATTTCAGAAAAAATCCTTTTGAGGATAATAATTAAAGAAAACATAATTACAAGTCTTTTAAACAAAAATTAAAATTTTCATAATTTGATCTTCAACAACTAGAATGCAGAAAGCTAGGTATTTTTATTTTTTGACAAAAATTTAATAATATATACGATATAATAATTTTTTAAAAGAAAATGCTATACAAAAATGTAATAATTATCGATTCATTTAATATTTTGTTAATTTTATTTTTGTTGATGCCATAAGTTTCAGCTATCTCGAACACCACACAAAGTTCGTTGAAGTAGCTGCTTTTTGGAACAAAATTTGCAAGGATAAAATATGGTTAAGGATGTCAATGTTCCAATAAAAATCCTCTAATGCTATAATTAGATAATAAGATATTCTTAAAGATAGAAAGGGTGATAACAAATTTGTAGAATATAGGCACGAAAGGTAAAGAGTTAGAATCCTTTTTACTTGGTCGCTTCGGCCTTCTATAGGCTCTAGATGCAAGAAGGATAGTGCCACCTACCTTTCTCTGATCAACCATTTTATTTTATCTTGGGAGAAGGATTAATGATTATTTCTAAATTCACATGCAACCGTTTGTTAGCATATACAAGTAGGATAGTGCCATTTATCTTCCTCTAGTTACCCACTAATTGGAAATTGCCACTTGTTTCTTTTGGTCACCTATCATGTATGGTTATAGAGTGATAGATTAATGATTGCCCTTAGATTTATACATGATTTTAGGTTCAAACACGCGATTAACATGCAAATGAGGATGATTATGTAATGCTAGATATTACTACATGTCTAACACATACCCCTTGATTTTTCACTTGTCCCATAATAACCTCTACTTGATAATGACAATTTAAAACTTGTTAGTAAGTATTTTCCCCAGGAATCGATATTTCAATCGTAGGTATTTTAGTTCTTGATTAAAATTAAATTGATCCTAGATGACTTTGATCCTTGTGCTATGGTCAATAACTAAATCTTGGGATCAGGCATAAGATTCACCCTTCATTACTATATTTGACTTTTAGATAGCATTGATTGTTATGCTATGGTTGGTGTTACAATCTTGCTCTAGTAGCTTCACTATTTTGATTTGTTAGAAGCTATTAAGATGTCAAATTATTGACTTTTTGATTGTGGCATCAATATCCTAATCTTGAGGTCATTCTCTTGATCTCAATCTTAGTAAAATATGTATAGTAAGCTATGTGTTTGGTTTGCCTCCTAATATAAGTGCACGAAGTTTTAGTAAATTTGATTAAACCCTATAAGTTCTCTGACCATAGAACGGCTTCACCAACATGTCTCTTTGGAATTTTTGGCATCATTAGGCTTGACAAAGCTGTGAGCTTCATGAACTCCATATGCAACTTCTCAGGCCTTGTCGGTGTATAAAAGTATGCAAATTTTAATTACATTACTTCATGTTTCATAACTATAAATATGTGTCAACGTTTAACTTGCAAACTATCATAACCCAATTTTATCCTCTGTTAATTTTGTAAATTTTATCCATACTTAATATTATTTGTTGTAGATTTTT
>JAWDEX010152033.1:0-21985 GCA_035221805.1 Trichilia hirta | reverse complement strand
ATGCCATTTCATAAATGAGAGGACCGTTCACATTATTGCCAAATCTACTATCAGCCTCCTCAAACAATTCGTGCCAGCGGCAGCTTTCAGTTTGAGAGCCACACTAAGCAGCATCAACATTCTGGTTTTCATCCACGTCAAGGACTTTACATTGAAGTCATAAAGGATAAAAAAAACTTTACATATCAAATTAAGGCTTTGTTTGGGATTTTGGTATTTCTATTGTGCTTTGAAAGCAAAAATAAAAAAGCTTTTGGTAAAACAATTTTTATTGAAACAAATAATTTTTAAATTAATAATTAATATCTAGAGGCTAGAGCTTTCATCCCTCAACAATTGTGGCCTAAATGCCACACACTACAATACTAAACGGAGCCTAAATATATAAGCATTTCACTTGCAATTACAATAAAAAGATTGGACGCATGCATTTTTCAAATATTCCATTATGTTCTCTTTTTTGACTTCAATATTTTAATAAAGTGCAATTGAAGTGATCTATTATTAACTATCAGATTAGTGTAATTATGCAATTAATAGCCTCAAATTCTGTAAAAGAACTATAGCCATTCCATGAAATAGTATGTCATATTGTTCTCAAATTATGTAATCAATAGCCTCAATTCAGCACATACAAAAGCCTCTTAGCCATTCCATGATAAATTAATTAAAGTAACCTCTCAAGAATGAGTTGCTATGCAAAGAAAGAAAACAACAAAGAGCTGTGTTGAATGTCTTTAAATAATTACAAAGAATTCTAACTTTAGTTGCCAAAGGACATGGCAGTTTCTGATGAGTGTCGTGTAACATTGAGCTTCACACACTCAAATTCACAAGTGGATAATGATATCATAAATTACGTATAAGCAGCCAACATGTTAAGTGCAATATGAACTATTATGATATTTACACTCTATTTGATATGAATGAAATGCACAAAAAGGAAACAAGGACAAAAAGAGGCAGAAGGTATATCGTTTAACTGTTTAATTTGAAAGAAAGGAGAAAGGAGAAAGGCCAACATTGCCTCTTGGCCAGAAAACTCATTCCATATGAATGATCAAAATGGTTAGCAAAATAAGGTGAATTAAAAAGACAGTTGGAAATAACCTATAACCATAGATGATAATATGTAATTTTAGTTAAGAAGGTGTAATATTCAAATCAATAAATATTCTTCTTTCTTCCCTTCCCTTCCTTTCTCCTAGGAAGGCCAAATAAAAATAAGCAGCAAGCCTCAAACTTTCCTTCCTATCAACCATGGACCTGGCCAAAGGGATGATTTCCTTCTTTCTATAGTGATAAAACCGTGGGAACTGTGACTACTGAAGAAGAATGTGCAAAATCTAAAGTTGAGCTGAACATCAAAGATGAAATCAATCAAAGCAATGCTCAAAATAAGGAGGGCAAAAAGCACATCGACTTCAAAATTAGCTAATAACTTAGAGAGCGAAGCTCAAAATTTCACTAAACAAGGCACATTTCCACGTTAAAGCAAATGCTAGCAAATAAAAAACATATCAAGGAATTAAAGCAGTCAAATTAAGAAAAACACGCCATAACCAAGCCGATTTCTCCATAATTTCAGTGAAAAAAATACAAATATCTCGTTAAATTCAAATCGTATATAGAAGATCCAAACAAACTTCACCAAAAATTGACACAACCACTGACCTGAAGAGTCCTCGAAGGCTTAAAAGCGACGCCGGACGGACTGTCAGGTTGAAGCAAGCTAGGGGCCGCTGATTGTATCGTATCGGCGCAGTGGCTCGGGTGGATTCTTCATGGACGAAGATCTCAATCTGGAGACCACACCAACAGCGCCGCCTTCCAACTGCTGTAGCCTGGAGCTGGGCGGTAGGTAGACGACGTGAGTGAGCCAGTAAGTGGAGTGAGAATACGGAAACTTCTGTTCAACTGCAGGCGAGATTAACAACAGAATATTATCGTTATTATTAGGTTTCAGTGAGTGAGTTTTGTGTAAGGTTGGTTACAGTGACTTTGATTCTACATTTGGAGAACGAAATTGGGAGAGACCAGAACAGAACCGAGAGACACAGAGCATAAGAGACTTGGAATTTTTCTTTGTCCTTGGCTGTTCGTTCTTAAATTCTGCAATGTTTCATTGGCATCATCAATAGCTGGCAAGCGCTAAATCTGGCTACTTTATTAATTAAGTAATACTTGGGCTAGCATCGAATTGTTTTGAAAATTACATAATTTCATTTCCTTTATGTGAGTAAGGGTAGTTTTGGGATTTTACTCTGTATTTGTTATTGGAAGGGTCCACAATTATGTATTTATTTTTGACTAGTTATTAAAGTTCGAATGATAGGTTTTATTATGGGTCATTTTTACTTTTAATGAGATAATTTATTATTAACAATTTGATGCCACAAAATTTTTTCAAATTTGTAATAATGTATGCTACTTGAAATTATAGGATAAATAGTTAGGATAAATAATTTTTTAAAATTTTTTATATAAATTATTTATGCATATTAATGTGATAATTTTTTAGAACTATCATTTATTTATATTTTAAATTATTTTTTATTTAAAAAAATATTTATTTAAACCCCTAAAAATATAGAAAATAATATTAGGAATATAAATTTTTTTTATTATTCATACACTTTTATTTAAACTTCCTATTATATAGCTTCTAAAATAGAATTTTTACAAATAAAGTTTCTTGTAGTGAAATTTTTAATAAAAAATAAGAAAAATATGGAGTGTTTGATTGTCATAAATAGTTTTTCAGTCAAAATTGAATAATTGTTTTAATGGATAAATTTTTAAAATTAAATAAAGATAATTAAAATAATTTAATATTTTAAAAAACTCTATGGCCTAAAATTTGCTTTCGGTGAAAGTAAAATAATTTATTAATCTTTCAAAAGTCTTTATTTAATAGCAATTAAATAATAGAAAATTTTAAAAGAGATTTTGATATTACAAAAAATTTTTTAATAGTAAAAAAAATTAATTAAACAAACGCTTTACTTTTTGGACTTTGACAGTAAAGTTTGGGAGAAAAAGATAATTTGAGTTATAATTAGGTTTTTCTTGTCCAAAAATTTAATCAAACTTTTGTACGTACATTAGTTGGTTCTGACGGCCTTAAAATTTTTAATAATACAAAGGCTCAAAATATAGTAAAATTCTTTTCATGCAAGAGCTAACTAAATTTTTTTTAACACTCCCTTTTTCTGTGTCCCGTTTTTACAGTGTATATATATATTATTTCTGCATTTAAATTCAAATAACAAATTTTGGTCACATAGTTGTAAATCAATTTACTTCGCTTTTTATTTTGGTCAGTTGTGAATATGCGGATGATCATGTGAATTTTCTTCTTGTTAGATTTCTCATTTATTTAAATAATATATTTTTTCTTAAATATATTATTAAAGTACACCGCTCTTCATTTTGGTCACTGATAAATACACGGATGATCCTATGAATTTTATTATTAAATTTCTCAATTTTTTAGTTAATATATTTTTTCTTAAAAAATTATTAAATATTTTTAAAATTATAATTTGATTGAATCAATAAATTTGTTAATACATATGCATCACATTGATGTAATAATATGCAATATTATATATAAATTTATAATAGAAAGAGTAATCGCGTGATAATGCAGTCTTTTATTACATTAATAAATGATAATTTGTTTAAAAATTAATAAATATAATTTAATACAATAAAAATATAATATTAAAATAAAATTAATTTACTAATAAAAATTTTGAACCTTTATGTATTGTAATTAATAAAATAAATTATAATGTAATAATAAAGATATCATTATTTACAGATAGTTTACGAATAAATCAATCAAAGAATCAAAATAAAGTAGAAAAAAAAAAATACAATTAGACATGCGCTTTTACCTAGTTTAACAGAAAATTGCAATATATATTTCTCTATAGAATTTGAATTTGTGCAAATATAATTATTATTGTGTCAAAAGTGATGAGATTACAATAAAAATGTAAAAAATTATTTTAGATGTTCTTATTATTTGACAAAAGAAATGCACACATTGGCGGTGGGCCTGCCCCATCCCATTCCATTTCATCAGCCGTGCCTTGGTCGCTTACACTCCTCTGAATGAAATACAATCATTAATTACAATAAAGAGGGTGCATTTAGGAATAGAAGTGGTCGGATCTCGTTTCACTGTCTGTAACAATTTTTTTAAAGAGAGAATTGACAGAAAACCTTACAATTTCACGGAATGATAAATATTCCCTTTTTTTTTCTTTGATCTTTTACGAAAAATACTTTTTTTAAAATTTTAAAGTACTGAAAATTAGCTAAAGTATTATCCCTCCACAAAAAGATTAAAAATTAAGGGTAAAAAAGGTAATTTCAGATTCGAAACCCTTAAACAATGACCCGCTTTCTTTCTTCATGTCTCTGTAGTCAATCAAAACCATTGATTTCTCTCCTCGGGCTTCTCAAAGCATTTTCATTTCCAGTTATGGCGGCGTCCCTGACTTGCTCGGCAGACCAAATTTACTGAAAATAGTTCATCTGGGGTTTCGGCTTTGCGCTGCTAATCTCGTGAAAATAAGCTTTTCTGGTTGGCGTCTCTCTCAATTGCGATGTTATAATTATTTTATCTTTAAGCTTAATTCACTGGGATTTTGAATCCATTTCTCGATAAAATCAATAAGAAAATTGGTATTTCAATTGGAGTCAATACATCCGATAATCGGACTTTGATTGAAAAGAGTGGGTTTTCGATGGTTCCAGATGTGGCATTTTTGGTGCTGGAAGTATGTGTAAATTTGAGAATGTGGGAGTTGGTGACTAGAATTTAGTTATGAGACTTGCAATAGAATGGAGGTCAGATTTACTTTGTCTTTGCGTTAAGTAACTTTGTCTTTGTTTTAAGTATGCTCCAAGTCAAAGTGATAATCTCTCAAGGAAGAAATTGCATTTGGCAAAGGGGGCAGGAATGGGATTTTCTTTTAAGGATTTATAACCTTATATTGAAATTATATTGAAATCAGGAATAATTATCATTACTTTCAAATTTTAAGATATATTTATTATAAAAAATAAAATAATGAATATTTGTTATTTTGTAAACCATACCGTATATTTGTCATTTTTCTATTTTTAATTCTTATTATTCTAAAAGTCCAATATGTCGAGGAATCGAACCTGATCCGGCCTGATTGGGCCTAATTAAAGACAACTGCACACTGATTTCCCACTTCTGCTTCTGTTGAAATCGATGCTAACGGTTCGTTTCGCTTGACTCTTACAATTGATCCTGTCGCCTTTTCTTCGTAATATTTTGTTTGGTCGGCAAAATAATCGCTCTTTGTCACAGAGCTACTCCGAGTGAAGGAAAAAATGTGCACGATAGAAAAGCGAGGAAGCCTCCACATTCTAACCATAAAAGGCCCAGGCGAGCACCTGCTAAACCCCAAATTGATCGATGCAATCCGATCAGCTATGAACCGGATTAAATCCGAGCCAATAAGTGCATCATCAGCTCTAATCACCACTGCTGAGGGTAAATTCTTCTCCAACGGCTACGATCTCGCCTGGGCTCAAGCCATCCCATCGAATCGCCAGCTCGTGTCGCGAAAACTCCGTTCCCTCATCTTCGATTTCATTTCACTTCCCATGCCAACTGTAGCGGCCGTCACTGGCCACGCTTCAGCCGCCGGTTTGATGCTGGCTTTAAGTCATGACTACGTTCTCATGAGAAAAGATAGAGGCTTTATGTACATGAGTGAGCTTGATATACGACGCAAAGTTCCAGCTTGGTTTATGGTTTTGATCGAGTGTAAGGTAGGTAAGCCTAAGGCTCATCGTGCGATGGTTTTAAGAGCAGCCAGGCTGACGGCTAAGGAAGCGGAGGAGTGGGGCATTATCGACTCGGCACACGATAGTGCGAAGGAGACGGTTAAGGCAGCGGTGGAACTTGGGGAGAACTTGGCGAAGAGAAAGTGGGATGGACGCGTGTACGCTCAGAATCGGATGGTGGTTTTACGAAAGGTTTTGGATGAAATGAAGTTTGATGAGACCGTGGATGGGATCACCAGCAGTGGATCAAAACTGTAGTGCCGGCCCCAAAAAACAATACATCTTGTCCCTATCGGAGGGAAATTATGACAGGTACTTTGTAACTTGTAAGAACAAGTCATTCACTGTTAGCTTCGTGGAGAAATTAGAATTTGCTTTTTCTGTTGTACTTAAATAAAAAATATATATATAAAAATAGGATGATTATTTAATATTTTTATATAAATTTGTACGAGATTTATAATAATAAATAAATAAAACGAAATGCAATGCGGGAAAATTTTGTCTATACCATTATAAAATCACTGCATAGCTGGTCAAGAATATGTCGAAATTACCTCAAAATTAAGATCATATTTGGGCAAGCTGGCTGCATCCCAAAACATAACTATGTCTAGCTGACAATCACTTCGACTTTTGAAGAACAGCTTTTGTGCCGCAGCTAGATCAAATATGCAGTGCGATCATAGTCTTGTATTATTTTTTAACTTTATAATTTATTATTTCATAACGTAGTGTACATATATTATTTTTTCTTCTTGCTTCGGTCATTTTGAGTCATAAATATTAAAAATATCAAAGAAATAGAATTTGTTGTAATTTTATTAGAAATTATTCAATATATTTAATAACATTTGAGTAAAAAATAATAATTTAAATTATTAAATAATTATAAAAATATATAAATATACAAAAAAACATATAAGCTAATTAAATTTATGTGTATTTTAATTATTATCTAAAATAATAATAATCTGCATCATTTGAGTTTGATTCATTGTGGCATGCAATTAAATAATTTTTAATTAAATTATTTAATAAAAATTTTATTAATATTTCACTATTGCTGTAAATAACAATGAGAAATATTTAAAAGAAAAATTGTGATAATAAAAAATATTTAGTAAAAATTTGTAATGCAATTTTTCATTATTTTATAAAGTATATGTTAAGAACTATAGAAATAGATAAACTCATGAAAGATATAAGGAAATTGGGAAAACTCTAATATTATATTAAAGAAGAATATTGATTATATATATAGCCTTATATAACAAACTGAAACTAAAATAAAGAAACTCACATCTAAAATATCTTGAAACTAAAACAAACAAATAAGGATTCTTTAAAGATAGGAATTTATTAACTAAGTAGTAACAAACTATAGCCTAATAATTCCTTTCTTGAACTGAATACTGCAAGCACTCAATTTATATTAGTCTTAGAACAAACTCCCAATAGTTCTCA
This sequence comes from Trichilia hirta, assembly GCA_035221805.1. Classification (NCBI taxonomy): domain Eukaryota; kingdom Viridiplantae; phylum Streptophyta; class Magnoliopsida; order Sapindales; family Meliaceae; genus Trichilia; species Trichilia hirta. The sequence continues at coordinate 14,680 of JAWDEX010152033.1, read as the reverse complement.
CAACTTCAAGGCAGCATCCAGCTTGAGATGTTTAGTCATTACATCACCAAATTGTTCTTGTGTACCACAATGCACCAATTTCACAGTATTGGACTTTGTGAGTTCTCGAAGAAAATTGAAACGCACATCTATAAGCTTACTATGACCTTGTATTACTAGTTTCTTTCAAAGTTTGATTGTAGAGTTACTGTCATAGTGGATAATAGTTGGCTTGCCTTAATTCTGATTCAATTTTCTTGACACCCTTTTCAACCATACAGCCTGATGATATGCACATGAAACTGCAATAATAAACTTTGCCTCCGTGATAGATAGACTTACTACTGCTTGCTTCTTTAATGACCAAGATACTACTCCTAAACTTAATAAAAACACATAACCTGAAGTGCTTTTCAATCTCCAGCATAATCTGATCAGCACTGAACCAGATTAAATTTGAGCCGATAACTAACTACATCATCAATTCTAATCACCATTGTTGAGGGCAAATTATTCTCCAATAGTTATAATCTTGCCCAGGATCAATGCATCCCATTGAATATTCAGCTTATGTTGTAAAAATTATGTTCTCTCGTCTTTAATTTTATTTCATTTTCCATCAAGGGTGAAATTATTTGACGGTTATTTCGTGTTGGCTTTAAAAGATCCTTTTTAAACCCTTAAATTTTTGCTTTATTAAAATATATTGTACATAATATTGATGCACGAAAATATTCCACAAGATCTTTGAGCATCGAACCCAAGTTCTACCATGGTTTAGTCATTTTAGACACCTAAAAATAATAAAATAGAAAGGATCTAAAGGGTGAAACCCAGTGGTTTGGTGAAAATCTTTCGATGCCTAAGATTATGAGTTTTTTTTTTTCCTGTGGATATTAGGCAATAAAAATAGCAGAATTTCAGTATGAGTATTGCGTACTGTACCTCATTCTTTGTTTGCTATTTCTTCTTATAAAGAGGGAGGATCGTGGGCAATTACAAGAAGTATGAATCATGTGAAGTACGAGATCAAAAACTGCACTGCAGCCCTATGAAAGCAATAAATTTTGTTCATTTTCAAGGGTAAACGGGCAAGACTACGGTGCAGACACATATCAACAATTTTTATTTTTTTTTACTTCTCAAATCTTTTATTATACTTGTGTTATAATTTTAAAATTTTTTATTATATTTTAAGAAATAAATTTATAACTAATAACGCAGTGGTTAAAATATTCAGAGAATAAATTGAGAAATACAATAAAAAAATTTGGTAACGTCTGTCATTTAGTGGCTTCACTGTAACATAATCTTTAATTAATTATGAAATTTTTTTCCTAAATTATGATAGCAATTAACAATTTTAATTTTACTAACTATCATTTTTTTCTTCAAAAAAATTGAAAGACTTATTTCTTTTAATTATCTTCTGTTTTGTAAACTTGAGTTTTAGTAATTAAAAAAGAATTTAAATAATTCAAACGGCTGATTATAAAAATGTATATAATATGCTAGTAATATATTAATAAATTATAATTAATTCTTTTATAATTTATTTTTTAATGAAATAGAAAATTTTCTTTCTTTTTATTCACTCATTTTTGTGATTAAAATTGGGTTAAGTGATATGACTGATTGTAAAAGAAACATATAGAACAAAATAAAAATTACATTTGAGTTTAACTATGTATTTAATCTTATTTTTGTGATGGAATTTGATAGGTTTATTTTTTTTTTATCTGTTTCTTTATTTCTCAATCAAATTTTAACAGTACTTTTCGTATTAAATTTCAAATTTACGAGAAAAGAGAGAAAGTTCGATAAAAAAATGAAGTATAAAGTTTGAGAGAAAAATAAGGATAATTAATAAAGTTAGAATTTTTAATTATTAAATAGTGTATTTTAATATTTAAAGTAAAGTTTGAACTTTTAATCTTAAATTGATTTTTTATTTTATAATACTTTAAAATAAAATAATTTACAATTTAATTTCTGAAAATTAAATTTAAAATGTTTTTATTTTGCATTCACAAAAATGTATAATTTTTTATTTTATAATTTAAATTTATAAAAATTTATAATTTTATGTTTATATTTAGTAAATTTTTTAAAAAGTATTTATAAATATAAAATTATAAATTAAATTTTTTTAAAGTATAAAGTATTATAATTGCTTAATAATTTAAATAAAAACATTTTAATTATTTTTAAAATAAAAAAATAAATTTTTTATAAATTGAAATTATAAAGTAAAAATAAATTCATAAACTTTTATAAATATAAAATAAAAAAATTAATTTATAATTTTATATTTATATTTAATAAATTTTTTTAAAAGTATTTATAAATTAAATTTTTTTATTGTATAAGTAGTATAGTAGCTCAATAACTTAAATAAAATATTTAAATTATTTTTATTTAATTTTTAAAAATAAAATACAATAAAACTTTTATATATTTAAATTATAAAATAAACTTAAATTCATAAATTTTTATGGACATAAAATAAAAATATTTTAAATTTAATTTTTAAAAATTAAATTATAAATTAAAGTATTATAAAATAAAGAAAGTAATTTATAATTTTTTATTATATTTAATAAAAAAATTTTAAAAGTATTTATCAACATAAAATTACAAATTAAATTTTTTTATAATATAAATATCATAGTTGTTCAATAATTTAAATTATGTTTAATTAATTTGTAAAAATAAAATTTTTATAAATTTAAATTATAAAATAAAAATAAATTCATAAAACTTTCATGAATATAAAATAAAAATATTTTAAATTTAATTTTAAAAATTAATTTATACATTTTGTAATATAAAATATTATAAATTAAGGTATTAAAATTATAAATTAAATTTAAAATATTTTTTCAAAATTAATTATTTTAATTTAAAAATTTATAAGATAAAAATATATATTTTTATTTTTTATAAAAAAAAATTTACTATTTTCTTAAATTATAAGAATATTTATTCTAAATATTTTAATAAATAATAAGTAATATTTCATAAAATTATAAAAAACTTTCATCACAAATTTTTTAATAAAAAAAGAATATCATTTAAAGGAATTATAAATGTATATGTCATTCTTTAGTAATTTTAATTCATACCCCTCAAATCTTGTATATATCACGTCCCACGTTGGTGGAGGATGCAAATTCCGCTCCAAATGATCTAAAATCGTTGATTGTGTTGCCTTATTTTGTCCATTCGCATTCACGCTTTCGCAAATTGTACGTGTAGCAGAGACAGAGTGAGAGAAAAATGTGCACGTTAGAGAAGCGAGGTAGTCTCTACATTCTAACCATAAGCGATCCAGTCGAGCATCGTCTAAACCCAACATTGATCGACGCAATCCGTTCCGCTCTAAACCAGATCAAATCAGAGTCGATCACTTCATCATCAGCTCTAATCACAACTGCCGACGGCAAATTCTTCTCCAACGGCCTCGACCTTGAGTGGGCCCAATCAATCCAATCCAAGTTCCTGTTTATGGGGCGAAAGTTCCAGTCTCTCGTCTCCGACATGATTTCCCTCCCCATGCCAACAATAGCAGCCATCACCGGCCACGCGGCAGCTGCAGGCTTTTTATTCGCTTTAAGCCACGACTATGTTTTGATGAGGAAAGATAGAGGTTTCTTGTACCTGAGTGAGCTCGACGTCCGGCTAAAATTTCCAGCTTGGTGCATGGCTTTGATTGAGTGTAAGGTTGGTAAACCGACAGTTCGGCGGGATATGGTGCTGAGAGCAGCTAAGTTTACGGCTAAGGATGCGGAGGACAAGGGTATTATCGACGCGGCGTATGATAACGCGGAGAAAACAGTGAAGGCGGCGATTGAATTAGGTGAGGAGTTGGCAAAGAGAAAGTGGGACGGACACGTGTACGCTGAAAATCGAATGGTGGTTTTAAGAGAGGTTCTGGATCCAAAGGGGTATAATGATACCGTAGTTGGGTTCAACAGTAGTGGATCAAAACTGTAGTGTGGCATGGAAAAGTAGTAAACATGTTTGGTTTTGAGGCCAATTCATCTGGGCAAAGGTAAGTATTGTGCACTGGTTCCTTTCTGTATTCTGTCTCTCTGTGAAGGTAACTGTTGTGCTCTTCTTGTTGTTGCCGCCGTTGTTATTGTTATTGTTATTGTTATTGTTATAGTTATTGTTGTTGTTTGATTGTTTGTTTGTTAAATGTCACATGTTGTATACCTTGTCCCTGTAGATCTGTGAGGTAACTGTTGTGCTCTTGTTGTTGTTCTTTTAGTTGGTGGTGTTTGTTTGTTTGTTTGTTTTTTAAATGTTACATGTTGTATACCTTGTCCCTGTAGATGGGAGAGTTCTCTTTGAAAGAATAAATAAAGTTTGGCTTTAATGAGATATCCTAAATCTAATAGATCATTTTGTAAATGAATTAGTTCTGGAATAAATAATTTTATTAAATTGTCATTCTAAAATAATGGTAAATTTTATTATTGAGGTGATAATATATCCCAACAATTTCAAAAATACTATAATCATTCTATTCTAAATAAAATATTATATAACTTTAAAATATATCATCTAATAATTTCAACAATAATCTACAAATATTATAATTATCCAAAAGTCAAAATCCAAGCATAAGTCATCCTTAATTCATTAAATATTTTATAAATTCAAAAAAAAAATAAATCAATTTATTTTGTGGATAATAAAAGAAAAATCGAGTTGGTCTGATTCAATCACCTAACTAAATAATTGTGTCAAGTAATCAAGTTGATACGATTGGAGATTATTTGATTAAATTTCATGTTATAAATTAATAATTGCTTATTAAATACTTGTGTCATAAACAAATAATTGCTGATTAAACACTTACCTTATAAATAGATAATCGGTTTCAAAATCTTCAACTGGAACATAACTTATTTCTTAAATGAATGACACGAATCTAACATAATTATTAATAATTTCATTTTTAGTTGATTCAATTTTTTATGTCAGATTTGCAATAAATAAATAAGTTGTGTCTAAAAGTGCCACCTATACTGCAGTAAGCCTTATGGTCTAGCTTGTAACAATTGTTGCGGGGCTAGTAGTCCATGGTTCATGCAATCACGAGTCATGTGCTCCGTGTTACACACATGATGGAAAAGGTGTCCAGGCCACTTGCAGTTCCAAGACGGTATTAAAAAGATCAGAGTACAGCTGGACAAAAATAGATTGATGGCCGTATCAAGTGTCATGATCAATCGGAGATATATTACATTATGATTCTTGAATCTTAATCACTCAAAAAAAAAAAAAAAAAAAAATCTCTCACCCAGGAAGTACGCAATAGTTGTCAACAGTTACATTTGTACAATCACTTGCAAAATGCCCAGGGTTTACATTTATTGCACGGATAATCTTGCCTGAAAATTTTCAGCATAATTAATTACACTCAAAACTTCAAATGAAACATCCTGATATTGTCGACGAGGTTCAGATCAAAGCACTTGAAAGAGTTGAATGAAAAGTTCGATACCGGATTACAAACAAATTTTCGTCAAAGAATATTGCATTTGTGAGTTGCGACCATGCCTAAACCAAAGTGAAGCAAACTCAACGTCGGCAAGCCAACCTGAACAATGATTAAGATGCAGTTCTGTAAAAACCATTCAAATCAAACAGCAAAAAATCCCATTATAAAAATACATTGCGTCATATAAGATTCTTATATGTTGTTCACAACTCCTAGAATCAACAGTTCTCATCCTTGATCATTTTGTCTCATTTGACTGGCATCTATTTTATTACTCTTAATTGCTACCTATTACCGAGCATTTATGCATCCATTTTCCAAATTTATCCCTCAGCCAGAGTCCACTTCAATATTTAAGTGAGCTGAATTACATGAACATACAGACTCTTTACGTTATCATAAGAAATCTCCGATTACTGTAAATTTCATTGAATTTAACTTAACAATGATGATAAACCCCCACAACATCAGTTGGCACCACACAATGTATACTCACGGGACCTTACCTACGGATACATATTAAGCCTCATCCGCAGTCTCTCGATAGCAAATGACCCCAAGCCATTTCAAACTCATTTCATCTTTTCATGCCCCAGTGTTATAATTAACTCCAATCGAATGCATATATTCTAATTCTACATTCAAACAACCAACCATTTTTGTTTTGAGATAGCTTCTTCTGTAGATGAGCTTACGATTTGTTAAATACGATGTAAACTCTAAGTAGGTCCTGCGGATTCAAATATTAGAAGCATTCCTTCACCATGCATTCAAAATATGAACAATGTTCTCTTAAATCCCTTAAATTCGAACAATCTTTGGGTCAAAGTTCGAAATTTGTAGAATCTTCCAAAAAGAAAATTAAAATCTATCTTTAAATTCTTAAATCCCGTCAGCACCATCTCTGTTACTAATGCACGGTACGAAACTTTTTCATCCATATTAGAGAATGATAATTCACGGAGCAAGGAACCACTGATTGAGCATGCTCTAAGTTATAAATGTCAAGTATTTTTTCATTACACAACTAAAGAAAACATGTAAAACGATTTTGTATGTTATGAAGGTCATATGCAGAATGGAGTTGTAAAAGTAGATTTTGATTACACGAACAAAAACATTAATATATTAGAAGATGGAAATTTAGTACACATATTTGAAAGTTGTAAAAGTAGATTTTGATTACACGAACAAAAACATTAATATATTAAAAGATGGAAATTTAGTACACATATTTGTAACTGAGTTAAATTCTTTAAAGACTTCAAAAGCCAAAGCCGCAAAATAGCTTAGAACGGCAAATTTCAGAAGCCCCAACAAAAATGTAGATTCTTGTTCAGGCCACACCGCCAAACTTAAGATATCCTTGTCGACAGGGAAGTTCAATTTGGCCAACTAGAATTGTGCGATAAAAAGCAAGCCAACCCAGCCGGAGAGTTGAGAGGTTTTGGCAAGTCAACCAGAGAGCTGAGACGCGTATGCAGCAGTTTTTTTCGATACAAGTTAACACAAGGGTAAGCTCACCAACCCATCAATGTTCTTCTCACTCTTTCTACAATCTGACTTCTAGCTAGACTGCTTGCTAATGGAAACTCTGGACTTTCATCCAAAAGAAATCTGTAAACTTCCCACTGGCGATCTGAAGTGGAATGCCTTCCAATTTCAGCCTAAAAACCAAGAATGAAAACAGTTTATTCACACACACAGAAGAGAAAAAGAAAAGCAATTGCATGAGCCAAAACATAATCAAAACCGCAAAATTAATACTTACAGAGAAAATACAGATGCCTAACATCTTCAGGGCCAATGTAACATCGTGGAATACACGGGGTCTTCCTTTTCCAGATAATTCAACAGGATTTGCGACCAGTAGTTCTGTATCTGGGCCTCGGTTGGTAACAATAACTCGCAAAGGGTGAAGCATCTCCTCTTTTAGACGAGAACATAAAGCATTTTGCTGCTTTGGATCCAGAATTTTCTTCCCATCTGTTTCCCGAATAAATAGATCCATATTCCGGTGACCATTCACACTTGAAGAGATCCTACCATAAGCGATCTGAATGAGAAACAACAGGCATATAATGGTAAACAAATTAGTACTTTCAACATTAATAAAAATATAAGGTTGCACAAGCACATCCAAAGGGGGAATAAAAAACAAATACATCATTTTGATTTCCTTATCATGCAAGCAACGCAGAACAAGAATAGCATTGCCATGTACAACTAGATCAACTCTATGATGGCTACTGACTAGACTTGAGCCTTTGATTATCTTGGTAAGAATAGAACAAGAGTCATATATAACAGATACTTGTAGCCGAGTACCTGAATATTTAAGTCCTTTGAAGTCCTCAAAATGTCATAAAAGAGGCCTTTCTGATCAGCACAGTTTATTTGAAGCAAGGTATGAGCTGGGCTTAACAGATTATCAACTGTTATACTGAACTTGTTCAGTGCCGTGATCTGTCCGCTGAGTACTCGGGAGCATTTCTCTTTAACTGGAAGCTCAGAGCCAAATAACTCATTGGCAATGGCTGGTGGAAGGGAAGAGAACCCTTGCAGACTTTCATATTCAGGCCCAGCCAACTGAAGTTCACAGCTGATAGAACACTCTCCTAAAACAGTAATCAGATGTTCACATGTATCCTCGCGTCTCTTTTTTGTGTGCAATAGCTCCCTGAAATGAGATATTACAAAATGATAATTAATTACTGCCATTCAACTTGAAACATCCATTTTTAATATTCTACCTGATCTATCAACCAAAAGGGATGTCCCTGGGTCTCATCTCTCGTGGTAATATAAAAATAAAGAGGAAACCGGGAAAGAAATTCCTTCAGAAGCAAGTTTTGTAGAGTGAAATTTTCTTGAAGCAGATGATTTTACCAGGCAAATGAACCAAAATTTTCCACTAATAATGAAAGCAGACACTAAACCAGCATCTACTATTTCTTACATTTGCAATGAGTATCCACTGCCTTACATCTAGTGGCCACATCTCAGTATTTCAAGGAGATAAACAGAATCTATTACAATGTTCTTTGCCACTGCTAATTGAATTCATTGTGCACCAGCTACCGCCTAATTACCTTAAGCACTTTATTGAGGTGGTGGCATAGAAGCCAACAGTACCGAGTATGATATAGGAAATTCAGATAATGAAGCAGAAAAAATAGATATTACAAAATTCGAGCTCTCAATGGCCACCAGTGTAAAACCAACAGAATTCAAGAAAATTCAAAAAGAGAATTTGTATTCAGTGTATTAATATGCAGTAAAAGCACAGATGAAATACCATTCAAATAGCAAATCATTGTCGTTCTCTCAAACATCGGTTGCCAGCATCATTAGACAGTCATTAACTCAAACTAGTACTTCATAAATGAATTTTAATATGGTTTCCAAGAAAAAACTCAAGATGCAAACTATTGGCCCTGCGAAATTCTTAAATATGATGACTTACATTCCATCTGTTATGAAGAACAAGTCCACCACTCTGCCATCTGGGGTTGTCATCACTTTAACTCTTTGAATTGTAAATTCAAGCTCAGTAAGGACTTTAGTAACATCTACACAAGATTTTTTTTTTTTATTTTTTGTAAGAAAAGTCAGTACCTTTGAGTCTTAAAAACAGAAGCATATTAAAGAATCAGTCACAATGACAATATCTAGTTACCATGAAGTAGCCCTTTCCGGTCAAGGCAACAATACTTCAACAGATATACTGACGACTTAGAAGAGTTACTTGATGGCTGGTTGAAGTAATATGACACCAAACATGATGGGCACATAGATAAAAGCCGATTCTTCAAGCTTTCCCAATCAACTTTATATGAACTTGTATGTGGCACTACCCACAAGACTATGTAACACCATCTGGCATCAGTAGAGAAGTCTACAATGAAAGAACAAACTATTTCAATAATCTCTAATTGGAAATAAATACTACAATAAAATTAGATGTCTATATATTTAGGATACCCTAGAGAGTGCCGTTGCATGAAGTAATTTTTCACATAAAATTCACGCCTACACGAACTCGATTATTAGTTGTCTCACACCAAGGGTCAACCTGCAAATTTCTAATTTCAAATCGTGTTCTTTTTCGATTCACGTGTAGTGCCACAAACGGCCATCTGACGGCAATTATATGTTTAACCAAAAAGATATTTATCAATTGCTTTCCCAGAAAGCACTTCAACTGTATCTTTATTTCTGAAAAAAAATTATCTATTTCAACCTTAGAATACGAAATAAAACAGCAATTTTAGTTTTCTGAAAATACTAACTTGCAAAGACATCCTCACAAATCAAAAAAAGGAAAAAAATCAGATTTTCATCAAACGGATGTTCTATGTATTCCTCGGTTTGTATGTTGTTCTCACAATCCCACGTACCTCCTCGTACAATGCACAGACCAAACTCGAGAATTATGCGGCAGAGATCGCAGCCGAGACCAGCCTTGTCGGGGCAATTGACGGTGATAACGCTGGGCTCACTCGGGCTGTTGCCTAGTTGGATCAACACGACATCGTCGCAGTGAATGCCCATATCTTCTTTGGCTAATGAACCAGTGACTGAAGTATCGGCTTATGGGTTGTTGATGAAGGTAATTTTGGGCTTTACATGGTTTCGAAGACTGGAGATTGTCTGCAAATGGCGGGGTGGCGGCTGTTGTAGTGTCGCGCAGCGGTGAGATTAGACATTTTGGCCTTACATTGGAATTGATAGAAGACGCAGTGTTTTTGAGGTTGTCAGTTAAGGTGGACCCACTGGGTGGTCAAATCAACGTCAGAGTTTGTGGTGGGGACAGGTAATGGCACTTTGCATGAAGGTTGTTACCGTAATTTATCTCTTTGGGGGCAAGAATCTTCATAGTTGATAAAATCTAATAAAATATTATTTTGTGTATGATATTATTGTATCACATATGACTTATTTTTGTCTCACGTAAATTTTTAATTAATTTAATAAATATAAAATATAATATAATTAGATATATATTTATAAAAAGAATTTTGCAAATGTCTCCAATGTTACCCATTAAATACTTAGACATATATTAGGGCGATACACTCAAGTCAAGGGATATTTAGGATCACTTCCAAATTTTAAAGCACGTTGGTTTTACTTTTAATTAATGCTGAGATTTATCACGCTTCTTTTAACTTCTATTTGACACACTTTTAAATAAATTTAATTTATATGTATTAAATTTATGGCAAAACTTCTTTTTTAAATTTGATGTTTTTCTCAAAATTGATGTGTATATATATATAATAAAACAGCTGAAATCTATGTTTATAATGAATAAAATTAGTTTTATTTAATATCATAATGTAATAACTTTTAAATCCATTTGTTATGAGAAAAAAATTTTAAATTTTAAAATATTAATATAAATTTAATAAAAAAATATCAAATTTATTCTTTTTAATTTATGCATACAAAAGAAAGTTTACTCTTATTACTTACTCAAATTATAAACCAATCGAAAATTTACATTTTGCAAAGAATTAAAGTTACTATTATTATTGTATTTATATAACTGTTAGACTTCTACCACAATAGGGAAAGAAATTACTTAACCTGAATTTCTTTTGTCTTCCTTTATTTCGATCCGTCCACTCCCTCTCAATTTTAAGACAAACTCACCGAAGTGTGGCTATAGCAATTCTCAAAACTTGGAACAAAATATTTGTAGTTAAAGATGTATCTTTTTTATGCTTATGCACACGCATCACTTTTTTTGTTTTTTATGGCACAAGCCTGATGACAATGGTTGTTTCTAAGTTGTAGCTAAAACTTTTTGTGTGACCATAACTATGTAAATCAAAATGACCAAAAAATCCTTGGAGGAGTCAAATACGAGAACAGCGGCCAGAGGCCCAGAAATTCCCAAACAAATCGAAGACAATGACAACGAAAACGATGAAATCCCAACTCACGTTTTTGGCGGCAAGCGAGTCGAGTGACCGATGACCACAATGATTGAAGCTGATGTGGTGGTGGGTAGGCGCTCAAAATTGGACCGACATTAAAACCACAGAACATTTTCAAGTCCTAAAGCATTTCATCGTCTGGTATTGGTTTATCGCACGTATAAATTTTCAAATCCGTCGAAATAGCGTTTTTTTTTTTTTTTCTTAAATTTAATATGTTAAAATATACAAATCTTAATATATGAATTGGAAGAAGGAACATTACTTTTAAAGTGCATATCTGATTACTCGATGTGATTGCTAGAGTGCTACTAAGTGTAAACTGGAAAAATGAATAAAAAATTAAATTTGCGATGGTAGTGTGACGTTCAACAAAGACAACTTGCCATAACAATTATTAATTATAATAATATTTAATTAATTAATTATATTATCCCTTGATGTGAACGTTTTAGGATAGATTCATATGAATACAGCCCTGTCGCCCACCACACCATTTGTTTGGGTTGGTAATCTCTAATCTATTTTACTAGTTAAAAATCAAATATTGCAGCAATCACCATAAGTTGGTAATCTCGTTAATATTGTGATGGTTCTAATCTAATTTTTAAAATAAAATATTAATTATAAGTTACAAATTTATAATAATTTTCCTATATTTTAGATTATAAATCAAATATTCAACAATTATAAACTTATTTAATTTATGGTAATTCTATTATACGATACAATTTAGTTTATATATTTTTATATTAATATTTGGAATTTAGAATTTTTTTCCTTAGCATCAACTATAATTTGTAAACTACCATAAAATCAAGTGCACTCTATATCTATTGCACCCATTGATGCATGGAAGTTACCCGTCAACATTTGAAGAATTTCTTGACCTCCAATGACAACAAAATTATAATTATCTTACAATTGCAAGCCTTATCTTATGAAATCAATATATTATTTTACAGCATTGGAGTAGAATAGGATGATTTCATCATTTGAAACGGAAAAATTAATTTTCCAATTTTTTTTTTTTAATTTGGGATAAAAACTGTCTTATAAATAAGTGTAAATTTTTTACGGATTAAATTTCATTCACATTTAAATTGTGATTTATATATTTTAAAACAAAAGAAATTTCACGTCAAGGTAGTCCAGTGCAAAACCAAGACAGTCGAGCTGGCCAGGCCCAATATGTCTTAATGTCAGATGAGCCCGGTCCGCAAAGAAATCGTAGCCAGCCAACCAATCTCAGACGCTTAAAAGGATGTCGATCATTCCCTCTTTAGCGAAGTAGTGTTGCCGAAGATCGCAAATGTAAACAGAAGGGAAAAATGAGAAAATTCAACCCTTGGCCGGTCTTCTTCTGGAGAGAATGGAGCCGAAACTGACCATTCCTGCTCGGCTTCTCCGTTACTGGTACTCTCATAATTCAATTCTCTCTCGGATTACCAGGTAAACGGCCCATCTCTCGTGTAATGTACATCTATTTGTGCTAGGCGTGAAACATTCTTTCTTTTTTCCTAAAGTTAATTCGATTTAATCTGATTTTCTGTTTTTGTTCTGAAATTACCTTCAGAGGAGGACGCAAAGAATTCTCCATTCGTACAAAGGCACACGAAGTAGGCACCAGGCTTTAGACTGTTATCAATTTTGGTCATTACGAGCTTGTATTATCGGTAGCACCAGGCTTTAGACTGTTATCCATTTTGGTCATTACGAGCTTGTATTATCGGTAGATAGTGACCATGCTATTGATGGGTGTTGATCCCTGAATTCTCTTGTAGTTAAAAACTTAGTACGTTATATATGTTGTCTTTGTATCGCTAAATTATTCAGCTAGAGTGATATCTCACGTCGGTAAAGATTCGATGGATATTACCTAAAACAGAAACAAAGTAATTAGAGGTAAAGCCAGTTCGCCGATATGAAAATTCTAATACTTAAATTAGTATTTGATCAAAATCTTGTGAGGTATAAAAAAAAACAAAAAATAATGTAACCATGAAGTTTATCGAATCAGGTTGTCAGGCTCGGGAACATATTAGTGGAAAAATAGTGAGGCAGGTTTCTCTCATTTTTTAAGTATGCTCAAAAAAAAAAAAAAAAAATCCTCCTTTCATGCAGCAGAACAAGTATTTATAATATTCCTAACATATGTAGTATTGGAGAATTAGGAGTTTGATTGGACAAACTGCGACTAATATAATCGACTGATAGGTCATTTCATCATCATCACTTATTGGAATAGGGTGGCACAATAAGTGTCAAAATTTTTTGGGGTATAACTCCTCAGACCTTAAATGTGATAGGACATTTTGTCAAGCCTTGAAAAATATGTTCTGATTTTTCTCCCAAGTCTCCTATTTTTAGCTGGCATGGTTGGGGTTGCCTCGACTTTTCTGGCAACAGGCACGCGAACTGAGTTGGCCATTTGCAAAGGTCGCTGGAGGCGAATAATTTTAGTTCAAAAAAACCCTCAATGTAAATTCTCTAAGTTTTTACTATCACGAAGTGAGAGTAAAATTTTAAATAGTCCCAATTTTTTGAAGCGAGTTGGGGGTGGTGACTTGGACTTTTGAGTGTTTTTATTTATTCAAAATCACCAACGGTCCTTATTAATTGCGAATACTTCGATTTTTAACCTATTATTTTTTTTAAAAAGATGTAACAGTAATTTGGCGCTTTTTCGTAGCTCGTCATATTTCTAGGTGTAAACTTGTGGACGCTTATTTTTAAACTAGTGCACTATTTTAGAGCGTCCCATCATTTTCTCATAACATAGCGAAATCTCAACCTCTAACTTGGTAACTTTGGGGGTACGCCATGTCATTTTGTTGTCTCTAAACTAGCTATAAATACCCCCTGTGGACTTTTATCTTCCATTTCGCACATCATTCAAACTTAGCTACGGTTGTTCATTTTTAGGCTATCATTCATTGCTCTGTCTATTTTCAGTAGCACTAAGCTTTTTTCTGTTGTTGCACCTGCATTCACTTAATTGGTAAGGACTCATTTTTTTTTTACATGCTTTACTGTTGTTACACTGTAGCATGGACCTTTTATCTGTGAGAGGAGAATGCATCAGGTTGTTTATTCTCAAGAAGGGGAACTGTTTGAGGCTCAATCCCGCGTTGATAGGTAGGGTTTTAGAACGGTAAAGATGAGTGAATGATAAATATTTTGAGATAGATCGTGACACTGAGGCCAAACAGGCCTAGGAAAAATATTAAAATCGTAAGATGAT
>JAWDEX010152023.1:280-21987 GCA_035221805.1 Trichilia hirta | reverse complement strand
TAATTGCATTTACTAGTTTTATCCATTTTATTGGTGTCTGGCCTTTGTATATTTCTTTGGAATTATTGTCATAATGTACTGATTTATTTCTATTCACTGACAAAGGTTTTCAGAAATTCAAGAGCAAGTACAAACTTTGAAAGGAATGAATTAGGTAGACATTATTTTTTCTTGCTCTTTCCAAAATACTCATTGTTCTTGCTTTGAAACAGGAAGAATAACAGCCTACTTACCATCTGGCGGCCCATTTGTGAGAATGGACAGCCACGTTTATCCTGATTATGTGGTTCCTCCAAGCTACGACTCCCTACTTGGCAAGGTTTGCTATATTCTTTTCTGTACTTAATTTTTGGTGGGCTGCATGGTATGGTGTATGTATGAGCAATTTATGTCATCCTGTGTTAGTATGCATGGGTCTTGATTAATAAGGGTGTATTCCATTTAGTAGAATACATACTGATCCTATGTGCTTAGAATCATATACTTAATTAACTGTTGTGGTCCAATGCAAGCATGTATTTTGTCAAATATGGGTAGGTCAGCAGGTGTCTATAGATTTTGCCCGATTATCATCGAAAGATTTGAATATTATTTACTGGTGGTAGCTTCTGTGGCTTGTGAGGGTTTGATGTGAATGACATTTTTTATTTTTCATCACTGAAAAATCATGTTTGATTAAGCCAACTGCAGGCAATGAACCCCAGTTTTTGATGAAAATGTTGTTCATCAGTAAACGTTAATTCAGATTTGATTGTGATTTCAATTATAAGTTCAATTTTTCTGACGATTGAACACAAGGACATTTGTGACAAATTAAGAAATAAAAAGTAGGATGAGAGGAATGAGAATTTAAATTATGGCTTGTGGCCTAAAAGAGGTAGATCTTGCTTATGTATGATAGAAATACTGGCACTCTTTGATATCATATCTCACATGCTTTGATGTTTTTCATTGATACGAGTACAAATAAAGTAATTTCCATATAGAAATACTTTTCATTTCCCCCTTCTCACCTTGGGACGTGTATACAGTAACTGGATACGTTGTCTTTCTCTTGAAGTCAATAAATACCCTGTAGCTGCCATGCAAATCTTTGGTTATTCATCAAGCATTGACATGATTCTTATTACTTGGGCATTTGGTGTTCTCTTTGTAGCTTATTGTATGGGCTCCAACAAGAGAAAAGGCAATTGAGCGCATGAAAAGGGCTCTTGATGACACTATTATTGCAGGTAAGTCTGTATGATTAAGAATTAATTGTGCCAATATTTTGCATTGTATAAGGAAAAAGAAGCTTCAATTACAAAATTCAATTCTCTTATTATGCTAACAATTGTTTTTGAGATAGCTACTTAGCCAATTTCCACAACGTTTGATATTGACCATTTTGGCTCATTTGGCTTCTGCATACACTGTAAAACAACACATCTTACCTTGTAGGAGTTGGACCCTTCTCTATTTCGTTTTGGTCCATCATGCAGTTATTTTTCAAAGTTCTGTTTCATTTCCTTTGAGCTTAATATCTGTTGTTACATTTCCTAGCTAATCTTCTTGCCTCCTTTTAACTTGTATTTTCAGGTGTTCCTACAACCATTGAATACCATAAACTTATCCTTGATGTTGAGGTAAGAAAAGCTCTTATCTGAATGTATAGTGTGCCTTCTACTTAAGACCACATATTTCAATTTGAAATTGTTGGATTTGCCAAATTTGCCCAATTTTGCTCTCAAGTACAGGACTTCAGAGATGGCAAGGTTGACACAGCTTTCATTCCAAAGCATGAGCAGGAGTTACAAGCAGTAAGAAACCAAAAACTCTGAACTTAAATATTCATATTTTATTTTATTTTCTTCTAATGATTTCTTTTCTATACCATTAGAGTCATTTCTAGTGAGATGAAGTTAACTGATATTTCAACACCTTGTATTTAAAATGAGCTTCATTTTTAGCTTTTGACAACTTTAGCATGAAAATCATATATAGTTATGGTCAAGTTTTTGTTATTAAGATTTAAGTCATCTTTTGGATATGAAGATAATTTTACACATGCCTACGGTTCAAAACATAACATAAAGATTAAGTCGTCCACTGGTTGATATTGCTCATGCTATGGTGAGAAACTCTGCATATGGTGCTGTTCACCACTTCAACTTGATTCTTGCAATGCCCCACAATTGCACCACGTGTGCAGATGTGTATTCACAAAGTGGGTGACATCCCCAAATAAACATAAGTGTTTATAAATTTATGACCATGGTACCATAACCATTTCTCTCCTCACTCCAACTTCCTCTTCAGGAGCTAAAACTTCATTCTGATCTTATGGTTGCTTGTGTTTATGCAGCCCCTGCATATTGATCGGGTTGCTTCTGCAAAAGAACTGGCTAGTGCAACAGCTTAGATGTATAGTACATTTGAAAGCCCAACTTTTCTCACTGAAAGTTAGTTGCAACCACATTGGCCTTGGATTTAGTATCCTCTCTTCCCTCTTTCTTCCTTAAAAGAACATGTAAAATTGCACGCGCAATGCATAAGAACACTTCTAATTTTGAGGGTTTAAGTGTTGGTTTTAATTTGATTGTGTATTTTGTTTACGTTGGAGAAAAAATGTTGTAATTACAGTTGAACGACGATAATATAATAAGCTGAGCTTATAAACTATAACTGCGAGTAAAATTTCAGGTGCTCAGAAAGAACAAAATTTGTGATGTTTTATTACCATCGTGTGGCTCATGTTAGTCTATTTCAACCAAAATCAATCCAAAGCAAACTGGATTGTGTCCACCCTCACATATAAAATCATAATTTTGGGAAGGTGGTAAGGAGGAAACTTTAGTTTATCATATGTACCTGATCTCGAGTAAGAAAAAAAAAATCATAGTTAAAAGATTTGAATAATAATTTGTAGAAGTAACAAACGACAGTATATATTGTAGTGAAATGTGAAATGTTTAGCTAGGGGATACAGTATCCTTTTGGGCTTATCCGTTTGCGAGTTTGGAGGAAGGTGACCAGTCTTCAGAGTCCGGAGGTAGTGGCTTGGATGAAGATTGGATGAGTGAAATAAAAATAAAAATCTAAAATATTTATATGTAAAAGAAAAAGAAAAATACAAAATCTGCTCTTTGGTAATATTACACGAACATATTTCTATCTAGTAATAATATAAGATGCCATGTGAACTTAATTAATGGCGAAGTTGACATCAAACGACTTCTGGGTCATCAGTCAGTTTAGGTAATTAATCATCATAATATTCACTTCTCTTTATACATATAAATATTAATATTTCTTTTTTCAGTTGTTTAATTACCAATTAATTTTTCATAAAATATTATTGGATCACCTTCGATTGATTATTTTACTTTTAAATAACTAATTTCCACTCAACCTTCAAATGTTTTAAGAAATGCATTATTGAAAGTTTTTAAATAATGTTTTAAATGAAATTTGAGGTTTATATACATCACTTGTTAATTTTATACTCAAAACACTGTGAAAATTGTAATTTTACTAGAATAACCCCATAACAATAAATAATTTAAAAAAAAAAATTGTTTGTCTTATTTATATTTTGACCTTTATGATAACTATTTTATAGTTAATTCATTTGGTAATAAATCTGCAAAATTAGTCCAATGATAATAAAATATTGATTTTATAAGAAGAATATATCCATTAATTAATTTGTACATATTTTGTAACTAGTAGGTATTTTCATTCATTCTTATCTTATTTTGGACAAAGAACATCCCTAGCTGGGCCAATGACCAATCCACGTGGGTCATAACGATTCCTTCATAATGTTGTCCAAACAAAATGTTAATTCAAGTCAAAATGGACAACTCAACATGAAAATAACATATCAAAATTGATATAAACAATGCAATCAATAATTTTATCATGTTTGCGATGAGAATGAGTTAAATAAAAATGGGGTTAAATGTTAGAAAGAATTCTATTGTTTTATTTATTTGAAATTAAAACAATAATTTTCTGTAATCTAAATTCTTAAATTTTGATATTTTATTAAATAGAAACATAATTTATCACATTTTATTGAATAAGTCACTATCATTCTTTAAATAAATTTCAAGTTATATAAATTGTTAATTTGCTTTGCATCATTAAGGTTAATGTAACAATAAAGGATTAGTAACAGATGATACATATGCATACACAATTTATATATGTGTGTATCGATTTGTTTAAAGAATTAGAAACTCAAATGCATTAAGTTTATTACTTTCTTAACTTTCAATTAAAGTTATAATGCCACTTTGCTTAATTTTGTTAATTGCATTAAAAGAAATTCTTGCAAACAATTTTTATTGATTTTACCATAAAATCACATCTAATATGCTACATGAATAATGCCATTAAATCATCTATTAATTACGATCATCATTATTGACTATATCAAGTCTCTTCAGGGTTCAAACATATTGCCAACTTCCCAGTCACAAAACCTCTGCAAGTCTAATCTCATTGCAATTTTCTTGCGACGCCATCAACTTCAACTCTACCTTATGTTGGAGAAGGATATCAACTTATGTTCTATACTTCTTATTATTTATATATTTATTTATTTATATTCATATACATATTTCTGAAAATTGCTTATGCCACAGCAACTCCGGCGAAAATTGCTGGTGGTCCGGAGCATGGAGATACAGAGTAATCAAGCTGTTTCCTTGCTTCAGCTCCACATTTTTCTTTGGGATCATCAGCATCACTTCTAATTTCTTTCTCACGGCATTCTGCACTGCAAAATGCTTTCTCGCCTCTGCAGACCAAATCACACCGATGATTTATCAGTGAAAACTCTATGTGGGGTGAGGAAAGGAAGATTCTAAATTGCTCACTGCAAAAACAAGTAAACAAAGAAACAAACAAACAAACAAGAGAAAAAGAAAAATCCCTTTTGATTAAGTTGAATCCAGACAAAACGTCCCCAGAAACAAACACAAACAGTAGCTAGAAAGATTGTTGGGCATTTCACTGTCAATTACTGTCAGTTCACTGTCAAAGATTAATATAAATGAGCTAACATTGTGAACCACATAAGAGCTCAGCCAGCCAAATGAGATTTTTCCAATCAACTATAAATTTTCATTAAAAATTCCACCAACTTTGGCATTTTCTAAAACTACCGTGTTTAGGCAGGAAACAAAGTTAGGAAAGAAGTGAACCAAAAATCTGAAAGCTTGAAGATATGGGTGTAAGGGTATGTTTGGTTTCTTATCTAAAACTTTTGTAGGGTCGAATTACCAGATTGTGAAAAAATTAGAAGTATACGTTTATCAAATATACATAAACAGTTACAAGTTACAAACATGCCCTAAACTCTTTAACAACATATCAAACTGAGCTGGCAAAGTTGAAACTTAATATGTGATTCTCCAACTATTGAAAAACAAAATAAATACTCAATGCATGCAACTAAAGGAGTCATTAATAATTTCACTTGCTCTAATAAAAAGGTGATGATATCTCAATGAGTGAACTTAAAACAATTGACTACAATAATAAAAAATGTCGAGTGTTAACAAGGAAACAGCTGTCATCCTAATGACATGAGCTTTCTTCTACTACTGAAAAGAATAAAGAATGTTTCCAACAAATCTGAAATAAATGAACTTTAATATTACTTTCTAGGCATGGAAATGATGGAATGAGGTCAAACTAATAAGTGTTTTAACATAAAAAGGCAGAAAAACAGCTTGGCAGCAATGACTTCCACAAAACCAAGATCTTTATACTAAGCAATTTATATGGATAAAATTTGGAAATGAAAATTGGGAGAATAATTGTAACATACAAGCTTCCTAGAAATTAAAAAAAAATAAAATTCAAATCTAGTCCTTTTGAAGATGCTGAAACTTTTATTATGGCTGCCAAAGGTGAGTTTCACTCAACATGGAGATTAACCAATTTTAACTTTAATCTTAACTGTATATCTAAACAAAAAAACTTTTGGAACAACATCTGGATGATGCTTTCTGAGAATTAAACTACAGGTAGCAAAGTAATCTTTCACAAGGGTGCAGTCACCGTATTAAAGTATAATCATTGGCATATAGTTTGACCCCAAATAACATAAACCTGTTCTGGGGGGCAAACAGATAATTTATCACAATTTTGTTTGAGAAACCATTTCAAAATTCCTAAACTATGTTTGAAACCAGATCTAAAAAATTATGCTGAGAAACAAAAAAGGAAGCAAACTTTTAAGTAAATAATGAATCATTAAACTCTTAAATCCCCTATCCAGAGCCTTCAACCCAAATGAAACGCCACCAACAAACCAATTAGTAAATATTAAAGACATGAATCAGTTTATGTACTCACTAATCCCTGGATTATTATTATTCAAGAACTAGCACAGAACTAAACAATAGACAGATAAATCCGCAAGTGTTGCATATTCATAATTCATCACAACCAATCATCAGGATTCAAAATCCAAAATTTCAGCAAAAAAAAAAAAAGGATAAAAGAACAACTCAGATTCAAAAACATCAAAATTCATCAATCATCAGACAGTCCACAATAATTAACTATGAAAACTCTTTACGGATATACCTGTACATAAATATGTCCAATCCATCAAGCCGTTTCTGACAAAGGAAGCAAGAACTGAGAAAATCCTCATTCCAAAACTCTGTCTTGTCTTCACCACCAATGTTGATCGGTGAAGAAGAAGCAAAGAAAACACTGTAATTCTCAAGCTTGTCATCATTGTCAAAATACACCCGTTTTTTCACCAAATTGTCTCCAAAACGAGAAATCACACACGTATAACTCTCAGACAATTCATCAACCCGATTGGTATTTTCCCTCTCCAATTTCACTCCCCCTCTAAAGTCAACAACAGGCTTAGGTGAGGAAACTATAGGGATGGGCCTTGATCTTGGAGAATTAGCAGAGAAAATGGGTTCATGGGTACTCCTCAAATCGGTCATAGCTGCGACTATACCGAGTCCAACAACACCGTTTTGGAAAGTTTTAGGAGATTTGTTTGGACTAAAAGAAGAAAATGTGTCAGCTAAATTGGTGAAAATTGAAAGATTTATGGTGGGCCTTTTCTTTCCATGAAAATTCTCCATTTTTGTTCACAAAAACAACCAAAGTTGCAGACTTCCAGCAGAGTATTAACTAAACTAAGCAGAGATTTTTATGGCTGTTTGGTTTCCAAGTTTAATATAAACAGAGAGTAAATTATAATACAAGCAAACAAAGATTCTGTTTCAGCTAAATTTATGGCAGATTTAGAGAAGCAGAAGCTCTAAGATTAAGCTGTAATTACCAAGAAAGCGAGAGAAAGTGAGAGAGAAAGTGAAGGAAGAGATAAACCACCTCTCTTTTCAGCTCTCCCTGTTCTCTAACGCCACTGGTTTTCAGGGGAAATGGAATATAAACTGTTTTTTTTCCTAATTTACTAATTAATAATTGATTCCATTGTCTGGTTTAATTATTGACAATTGTTTTGCTTCTTTTGTCAGGTTTTGTATTATTATTACTTTTTTTTATCTAAAATTAATATCAGATGAAATAATATGTATTTATTATATAATAAATAATTTTTAAAATTAATTAAATTTATTATTTAATTAATGTATATACTAACTCAATTAGTATATTATTTAAAAAATATTATAATTACTATTTAATAAATAATATTATTGTTTTTTTTTTTTACTGAATTTTCATATACCTCTAAAATTTTATAAAAGATAATAACATTTGGGTCTCTTTATTACATTATTTTTAGTAAATAACAAATAAACTATGTATTCATATGAAAGAAGTTCTTTATTAAATTATCCACTTTATATTGAATCGAGTTTTTGTAACTTAACACTAAGATTTCGTTGGTTTTTCTTTTTTATTTTTGAAAGATCGTTAAAATTTTATTTAATGTTGAGACATTATGAAATAAAAAATATTAATTTTAAATATTTTTTTAATTTTATTGTGAATTTAGATTTTATTGATAAATAATTAGATTTAGTTGTGAATTTAGTAAATTTACCAATATGCCATGAAAATTTTTCTTTTTTCTTCTTTTTAAAGTAAAAAAGAAAATTTGATGTACTACATGTACTACACACATTTAAAAAGTGGATTCTTTATATTTCATAAATTTAGTACAACATACCAATTTTTTTATTTTTTTAAGAATATTTTATTAATTAAAATTATTAAAATATCCTTCAAATTCAATGTAGCAGGTTTACATTTTTTATTATTTTAAATAATTTTTAAACAAATTCAATTAATTATTTGTATCTTTATGTTTTGTTTAAAATTTTAAATTATTACACCTAATACATAAACTCAATTTCAAATCATTATAAATCTTGCACATCTATACATGCACTCTAAAAAAAAATTAATTAAAATTAAAAAATAAAAATAAAAAATGAAGTGGGGTCAAAAATAAAATTTTCAACTAGCTTTTGTACTTTCTTATGAACTTTTTTCTATTATGGATATGGATGTACCACCAAATTTACAACAAAAATTTTTAAATTTAATCCATAATACTTTTTAATTATAGAAACAACATTTAAATCTATAATTTATAAATAATATATTTTATTTTTATTTAATTAGTTTGGCTTAAAATTTGACGTAAATTATTCGCAATTTATTTATAATAATATAACTGTTGAGGTTACATTAAAAATTTAATATTATAAATTTATTAATTCTATCAATTATTGAATTGAGAACGAATAATCAAAAGTTAAAATAAAATATTTGGATCACAAGATGCATACCCTTTTTATATATTTAAAATTTAAGAAAATATGATCATATTCCTTTTTTAGACATATATATATATAATTTTATTTATTATCTAAAATTCATTTATTTTATTCTATGAAGATTAGTTTCGTTTTACATTGGGTAATACCTTCTAAGATTTCAAAATCATCAATTCAATTCCAACTGTTAATATCTTAATAAAATTGAAGAATATAAATTTTATTTAGTATTAAAGTATTATATTTTTAAATTATATTTATTAAGAGATAAAAATATTAAATATTAAAAAAATAATTAAATAGTTTTAAAAATTTATAGATCAAATATTTTTGTAGTTTATTTTTTAAGTAAAGCATAAATACCACAATTTTATATGAAATTTAAAAATAAATTAAATTTTGAGGGTTAAATTAATGATTGTTAACAAATAGAAGGGGTAAAATGAAATATATGATATAAAATTTTTAAGTATGACAGGACTTAGGTCAAGTTATGATTAACAATGAATAATATAATATCTTATCATTCAATGATGACAATCTTTGATCAAATCAACGTTAGCCATTGTAATGGGTTTGATTATGAAATAAGAATAAAATAACAATTCATATAAATTGAATAAACAATTCATGTCTACTTCACTTAGTGACCACTATCTCAAATAATAATAAACTATACATTATATTATAATTGATATGTTATCATAACATTATTTTAAATGTCTATGATGTGACTCAATAAACAAAAAAAAATTCACAATATTTCTGTGAGATTTTCGAGGACCTAAAAATTAAATTAAAAAAAAAGAAAAATATTTATCTTTATTTCAACCAATCATAAATAATATGCTTGCCTTCTAATATTATTATGTCTAAACTGCTTTTTGTTTTCAGTTCAAACGACATTGTGGATATTCCCAAACAGACTAGGAAGAAAATAATATTTAAAAAAAAAAATAACTTTTTAAAGTATTTAAATATAAAAAGTAAATTGTTATTATTTTGATATCAGCTTGTCTAATTTTTTTATGAAATTTTTAATTGATTGGGTAGATTCTTATTCATGTATAATAAATATTATTTTTTATTTTTTAAAAAATATCAATCATAAATATAAATTTAATCCTTTAAAATAATATATTTGATACTTTATTTCAAAAATAAAAACTCTCCTTTTCATTTTTTTTTTTTTAAATAGCGTTAAGTTTGAAACAACTAAAATTTATTTTATGTTTTATTTTAATAATATAATTTGAAAAATATGATTTTTTTTCCCTTTTTTACTATAATTCTAGGTACCAAACGAGTTTTCGCTTGTTTGTATTCCTATATTTATGTTTTAAGATTATTATTGTTCACATTTTCATATTTTCAATTTTTTAACAATTATTGAATTTAATTTTATAACTTAATACTAAGATTTGTTTTTTTGTTTTTTCTTTTTTCTAATACTAAGATTTTGTTTGATGTCAAGATATTATAGAATAAAATATTAAATATTAATAAAAGATAAATGAATTACACTTAAAATAATATTATTAAATATATTTTTTTTTTATTTTATTTTCACAACACTACATGAACGTTAAAATTCCAAAAGAAGTCTAAAAAATAAAAATTTAAGAATTCAAACGTTATTAATTTATAAAAAAATAGACCATATTTATGGAAATATGATAAATTTAATATAATATAATATAATATATCGAGAGACTAATTTTTGAAAGATTTAAAATAACATAATCAAATTCATTGAGTAATATTATACGAAATTTGTTAAAATTTAATAGAGTGTCTTTTAAAAAAGTAATATGTAAAAAAATAAAAATGTTTTTTTTAACTTTTGTGAAGAGAATTAAAAAATATTATAATATTATTTTAATAACTTCTAACTTTTTTGTTTCACATTTTTTTCTTGAAATAATCAATAAACATTTTTTTTTTTAAATTCGGACTACAATTTTGAAGATATGTTAAAATATGAACATCATTTTATTTTTTAAAAATACAATTTAAAAAAAATGTCAAATGCACCGTTAAAATATTCAATAAATGTGCATTTGACATATTATCATATATTTTTATATTTTTATAAAAGTAAAAAAAGATTATTAGAATATAGTAATAATCATTTATCATATTAATAAGTTTTTACAAGTTAGTGCATAAAATTTATAGGATAAAGTTATCATATTTCCATTATGCAATAAAAACTCTTAGATTTTTTTTTGTACTTTTTAATTTTTTTTTTGTCATATTTTTTATTTTTTATTATAAATTAAAATTACAATTTAAAAATTGAAAATTACAACATAACATTAAAAATATAAAAAATTATGAAGTACAATAAAAAATTTGAAAATTGTAACGTATTGTAGATGTATAATGGCATTACTCTTGATTTTTAAAGTAAATTATTATCACTTCCTTCCTTCTAGATTTGGCAATATTTCATAATAATATAAAAATAATTACTTATCTCTTATTTTTTAAAAAATATTATTTATAATTACTTTTATATCTTATATACAATAATAAAATCAAATACAATTATTTATTCTCTTATATCATTAATATACACTTACTATTATAAGTAAAAAATTAACTATGTATTTAATAATTAAAATTAAATAATTAAAAAAAATTTATAAATAATTTTTTTTAATAACTTAAAAAAATAATTTTCGTAATTTTTATTAAATTATTGTTATTATTTAATAATTAAATAAAAGTTATTAATAATATAAGATTAAAAATAACAATATAAAATATATAATTAATTTTTTATTCATAATATTAGTTAAATAATAATAATAATAATAATAATAATAAATAAATATTTTTAATATTATTATTATATATAAAGTATAAATTTAATTATAAATTATATTTTTAAGACGATGGGAAGCAAGTGTTTATTTTTTTATTTTTGATAAATTTTTGGGGGGACAACTGATAATAATTTATTTTTTTTAAAGCTCGGTGCGGTGGGAATATCACGTAGTCCTGTGAGACACGTGTCAGCATCTGCATCCCAATCCAGCTACATCTTAGATCAGTCCATGTGTAAGGTGTTGGTGATTTGTAAGGTCATGTAACGTTGACACTTGACAGCTTTCACACACTTTCCCAATCAACGATTCTCATCATGAGTTCATCGTGGGTCCCATTGTACCATTAAAGTTGTGAAATTATTGGATTTTACGAAAACCACGTCAAACTACTCAATTTATGAGCATTAGCAAGTTCATCCCTAAGGTGGGGGCACGCGGGATAGGGTCGGCTTGACATAAAATTTTAAATTAATTTATATATTACGATTTTAAATTAATTTAATTTAATTAATTAAAATATTATAATTCTATTTAATTTAAAATATAAAATAAAATTTAAAATAAGTTAAATTTATAATTTAAATTATATTATAAGATTAATAGTATAATAATTAATTATTATTAATTTTATGATATTTTATTAATATTTAAGTGAAAATTTTATAAATAATTTTTATTTTTTAAAATTATTTTCACATCCAAAAAATAGAAACAATTATATATAATTAAGATAATAAATAATAATAATTTTTATAAAATAATATTAAGTAATTCAATTTATTATTTTATTATTTAAAATTAATATAATTCAAAATTTAAAATTTTAAAAATATCAATTCAAAAGTTAATCTAAAATATTTTTAAATCAATTTAAATCACAAATTATAACTGTCTAGATTATTTGAATTGGATCAATTTAAAAATATCTACTCTTATTTACCTGTGTAATATATAAAAGAAAACTCTACAATATATAACATATATTTCATCTCTTTCTTTTTTGTATAATAACCCGTAATTTTTTATTTATAATTTTTAATGAGTATAATCTCATATGGTCTTACTCGTTAAAATTATTAATTTTAAAAATTTTTAAATTTTTAAAAAAATTTATTTATCAAAAGTTAAATAAAATAATAAAATATTATTAAATCGACCGATGTGATTTTATTTAGAATGAATCTAAATTGTTAACATAACTCTTAATCAATGCATCAATAATACATTATATCCATTTTGCTTAAATTTTTTTTTTTTTTGTAATATTTTTTTCAATAATCCACAATTATAACAATGATTATAAAGTGTTAATGGATTGTTATTGTTTTTAAAAAATGTATTGTTAGTTAATAATGTCAAAGATGTAATTTTTTTATACATGTGTTTTTAAAATTTAAAAAAAAAAAAAAATTATTATCATTCTCAAGCCTATAAGTCCTACGCGTGATAACCATCACAGATTATTCATATTCATTTTCAATTCCCTTAATATAAAAGAAGAGCGTGTAAGATTTTTTCATCCTAAAAACAAATTAAAATACTCCTAATAATTTTATTAAACAACTCAACTTTCTACTCAACTTAATCCATAATTAAAACATCACTCTATTTGTTTCAATTCAAACACAATTCATGTATTCATCAAAATATAAATCAATATAATTTTTTAAAATAATATAATTTTATTTTAAATGAAAAGAGGACAACAATCAAAATTTATAAATAGTACAAATCTTTTAGCATCACAAATAACAAAATTTTCAAAATTCAAATTTTATTTTTCTATTTAAACAAAATTTTAGAAGTTATTACAAACGTATCCCAGTGAACTAATTGGAGATACCTATGAGGCGAGTAAAGGATGTATACAAGTGATTAGATAACTAAAAACGATGCTAATACTAAATCTTATATTTGTTTATGTATTTACCTAAAATTGAAAGATAGAAAAAGTGAGTATATTTAAGTATACTTCGTAAGTAAATAAAAATAAAAATAATTATAATACATATATAACAATATTAAATAATTACGATAAATAAAAATATTTTTAAATAATTAAAAGTCTAATATAAAATCATAGGCAAAAATTTAGTTTTGAATTATGTTAAAATTATAAACTCATTTATTTCAAAAAATTATAGGCTAGCCACTTTTCCCCTAGATTATTCTGATCAGTTGCAATTTTCAAAACCGTCAGTGAATTTTTTATATAATTAAAATCGATGAATGTTAAATAAAATATTATTTTAATACAATATAAAAGTATGAATGTAATTTATAAAAATTGTACTCACCACTAACGTTAGCCTCGAATAATCATGCAATGACAATTGTAACTGTCTTCAATGATTCTCACAAATTGATATAAATCAACAACTCAAATCATTCAAAATCATGTATACTGGTGCCCCAAGTTTGATCTCCATCTCACCTAGGCGTCCTCTTCCTAGATCTGCCCTAGACTATTACCTTGTAGCTATAATAAATAATTAACCCTAATCACTTATGGCCGTAATCACGATATATCCAAATCAATAACCAACCATCGACCACATCACTAAATGAACTTTAACATAATAATCTAAATTCAAATAAATTACACAATATCATAAACGCAAATCACCCGTATTTATAAGTTATAATCAAAATCATATTAAGCCTTCGGCCTAAATCTCAATATAATTATGGTAGAGTAGCATGATATTCTCACAAATATTATCAAGTGATAAAATTATAAAAATATAAATATCGTATCATAAAACACTATGAAATTATCATAAATTTTTATCACAAATAAAGGAGACTTCCTCCTAATCTCACTCACAATAACAAATTTATCTCTTCCTACAATATCTTAATTATATATAAAATAATTCTACAATCTAGTACATAAAATATATATATAAAATCTTTCTAACAATTTTCACAAAAATAAAAAAAAATACAATAAATCCACTCACACTTAGTGAGAAGGTATGTAATCTTTATAATTCCTCGCTTGGGTTGGCAGTTTATTCGGTTCTTCAATACCTAATTTATACATATATACAATCAAGTAAATTTTTTAATTTATAAGTGCCACGAACACATCTTATATAAGATGATTATGCTTATTCAAATTAGATTCCTAAGTCGATACATAATTTTCAAAGATTAATATCAACATTAATCATTTAATCAATTTCTATTAACAAAGTGCTATAATGATTATTATCGCTTCATAAAAATAAAATTTTTAATTTGAATTAAGGATCAAAATTGACTCTTGAGCCTGCGCATTCTTTGATAAATAATACTCATAAGTAATAATTATTACTCAATTTTTTATCAAAATCTCAAATTAATCAATTCTAAACCTAATTTCAACAATTTTAACTTAATTTCATTCATGAAATTTAAATTGAATAAAAGCTCTAATTAAATAGTTTAATTACTATTTATCTTGATCTAATTTACCTAAATTTTACAATTTCGTTAAATTGACTGCATATAATATTTTTACGCTTCCTAATTAACACAAATATAAATTTAATTTTATCCGTAAAAGTCAAATTAAATTTGAATAAACAATAATTTTAAATTTTCAAATCTTTAATTTTACAAAATCAATGGGTTATACTGATAGAAAAACTTACCAATCAATATCTAATAGATTTAGAAAGCTTCAATTTATTATAAATTTCAAGAATTTCTAATTTTGAATTTATGGTTAATATTTGACCCATAAGAAACTATGTCCAAATCAAGAAAATAATGGCATTATATTGAAGAGAATGTCGAATTTAATCAAGTGGCGATGAGAAATCGAAGTTTTAGTGGTTGAATTAAGAGAAAAAGAAAGAAAACATAAAATGAGAGGAGAAGATGAAGCTACGGAACCAGGGAGCAAAATAGAGAAGAAAAACAGTGAAATCCTATTTTTAGATTATATATAACTTTTAAAATAACCAAAATATTCTTTTATATTTTTAAAAAAATTGAAAAATAATAAAAAAGTATAAAATATGCAACTGAACTCCTATTTTCCTTCTATTTCTTCCTACTTAATTGTCTATGTATCTAGTTTAAATTAAAAAAAATGGTTCATAAATCAAATGCCCTAATCAACAAAAATTTAAATTTAAAATTTGAGTACTCGTTTAAAATTTTAATGAGATTTTTCTCAAACTCATTCATCAATCCATTTTTTTTTTAATCTAAACTCTCTCAAACACACAAAAGAAATAATATTAAGTTAATAAATTAATTTTATTCCCAAATATATATAAAAAATGATAAAAATGCTTTTTAAAAAAAAATAATCAACCTGCCCCCTTTTTAGTAAATCGGGATATTTCAATTTTTTTGCTCATTTTTAAAATAATACCAAACAAGTTTTTGTTGCCTTTTATTTAAAATTTTTTTATTAAATATTATCAAACACTTTTTTAAAAGACATTTAAATTTCTAAAATTTAATCAAAATTACATTTTAATCTGGTTAAGTTAAAAAATACTCATTTTAACGCAACTAATTTAATTTTTATAGGTATTATCAATTTTCAAATTTTACTATACACGTGATAATATTAATTTTTAAAGAAAAATATTAAAAAATATTTAAAATAAAAAAATTAATAAACAAAATAAAAATGAGTATTTTTTAATTTATTATGATTAAAATGTTCCTTGATCAAACTTTAAGACCTAAATCTTTTTTACTCTTAATTTTTATAATTTTTGATAATATTATCAAATGCCATCTAATTAATTTAAAGCCATTCTTTTTCCCAGTCGACTTAAAATTGGTATAATATATTATTCGAAGACTAATAACAACTCAGTTCCAAAATACTGATTCTGTATTATACGTATTCAATAAAATTTTAATAAGCATATATATTTATTTTTAATTAATTGAATCGTATTTTTATGTAATATTCGTTAGTTGGACTGGGATCAACGTTTTATTGCTTTCAAATTGGGCTGCCTTTGT
Source organism: Trichilia hirta (assembly GCA_035221805.1). NCBI lineage: Eukaryota > Viridiplantae > Streptophyta > Magnoliopsida > Sapindales > Meliaceae > Trichilia > Trichilia hirta. Next base: position 5,402 of record JAWDEX010152023.1, on the reverse strand, counting down.
CCCTTTTTATTATTTTAGGCTAACTGGGCCATGAGCTCCCGCGGCAAGAAGCTCTTCACGAACGTCTCTTAATCGAATTTTCTGCCAGTAATCTGTCATCGCATCCTCTTTATTTTATAATGGAAAATTTTAAAATAGAAGTTGAAAATGGGAACATTCCCTCTCAGTCTGGCAGGCTCTCTCAAATTGAACCGTTTTAGGGGTTTGTTCCAATCAATCAGATAAGAAAAATGGGAAATTGGCGCGCAGGGTACGGGTAATTTTATTATCTTTTAAATATTATAGCGATACTGCTCTGCTAAATGATAAAAATTTTCAGAATTCAGTGTATATTGAAATAAATATATGTTCGTTTGTTTGCTTACAGTTGTGATTCAATTAGGCAGATAACTGGGTAGTTTATATTTTTTTTAAGAAATGTGTAGAATCTTGTTTTCTTGTAGTAGGACTGAATTCTGATTCTGATTTTGTTATGTTTCAAGAAATTGTGGAAATGGGTTGTGTTAGATTAATGGTTCAAGTTTCTTAAATAATACAGATAATGGGGATTGGAAGTAGGAGAAAGGAATGTTTCAGTGGCAAGGTAACTTTGTTGATTGTGCTTCATTAGTACAAACCTTGATTAGGAAAAGAATGCCTCATTTAGCTCACCCGCTTTTACTTGAGATGAAGTCCGATGGTTTCTTAACGGACAACTCTACTTTAGGCGATATGTCAAGAGCTGTTAAATAGTGTTTTTATTATTATTTTTTTAAAACAAACGGGGCTAACTGGTTGGATGGATCATCTCGAAATGACCCTAGGAACCTGAATTCCCATTTGCATCTTGAATCAACAGCTCACCAATCCCAGGAAGTTCATTCTCAAATATGTTATATCCCAGATAAAGATTAATTTTCAGGTTAGCCATCCAATCAGCACAAGAGTTACCCTCCCTGTATGTGTGGCACATCACCACTTCCCAATCCTTCTGCAACAGTACCTGAATATCTCGAACCAACAACAGGTCCCATTAACATGAGGAGATTGAGCCTTAATAAGAAGAATCGCATCAACCTCAAGAATGACTCTTTTATAACCTTTCTCCCAAGCCAACTGTAATCCTTTAAAAACTTCCCATAATTCAGCTTTAATAGCTGAGCAATTACCAATTAAAAATGCAAAACCTGTTATCCAATTGCCATCTTTATGCCTAACCAACCACCCTGCGGCAGCTTTCCTACTAGAACTTCTGAAGGCCCCATGTGTATTCAATTTTACCCAATCCTTCACAGGAGGATTCCAGCCTACATAAATCTTCTTCATTCCTCTATTCAAAACCTTACTCTTAGCCAACAAAAATGAAAATGAAATTTCTTTGGCTTTGACCCGAATCATGTCAACAGGATCATGATGGCCTAGGAAATATTCATCAAAAATAGTCCGGTTTCGCACACCCAAAATAGACCAACTGGCTACCCCAAACAACATGTGCCAATTATCGCCAATCTCTCTGGGGGATATATTAGCCAGGAGCCACTCTACAATGGGTAGGGAAAAGAACCTGGCCCATAACCTAGGTGGAATGAGTCTTACCCAGACGTCAGAGCACATTCCGCTCCTCCTTGGCATATCTCACATGCCGCACTATGAGATAAATCTCTCCTCTGTCTCTTGGAGTTGGTCAATAGTGTCCCATTCAGAGCTTGCTACAGAAACACGTGAATGCGTTGTGCCCTTGCCAATGCCACACCAAGTTCCAATCCTTCTGATTAACTTGGTTCTGACAACCTGTAATCAAGGCATGAGCAAATCTCACCGAGAAAAAGTTCTTTTGTGCTCAGTATTCAAGTAGTTTCAGATTTGATGGATGCTTAGGGGAGGAGGGGACTTTTTAATGAAATATTCAAAATTCTGGATCAATTAAGTTCTAGGAATGCCAACTGGCTTCCAGAAGCATACTCACGGGCATCTCTTCCTTTAGGAAATTAGGACAGTTTGAATTAATGGAGGATGTGCCAAAGGAAATGGTTTTGAGTGCTTTCTGCCACCGGAAATTCCTATATTAAATATTATAACACTTTTGGTTCATTAACAGAGATGGAGACTGCTTATGGCCATCTTAAAAAGTCTGGGCTTCCGTAGATAAAGAAGGAATACTGGGTGAATCTTTTAGGTATGTTGGTCTTGGTAGGAAAGATGTTGGAAAGTTCTATGAAACCTTCTACTTTTATCTTATGCCACCAATTTAAAATGAAAAGCTTGCAGAGAGAATCTCTGAGAATGTTGGAAACTGGCTTCCGTCTGGATATTACTACATTTAATTTAAGAGCTTTGGCCTTGTCGAGAATGTCTTTATTCTGGGAAACATGAAAATGTTGTTCCTGATCTAGTGACTCTTGGTTTTATTGTTGATGTTTACCTAGATAAAAGACTAGGAAAAAACTTGGACTTTGCTTTCGGTAAAGTGAACTTGGATGATTTGCCACTTGTAGCATGGTTCCATTTGTATTTGAGGTTTTGGGTAGGGGTTATTTCCACTCAATCTCAGAGGTATTTGTGGAACTTAAGGGGCAGAGGAAATGGACATACAGGGAACTAATAGTAGTATATGTCAAAAAACAATTTGGAAGAAACCAGATATTTTGGAGTTACTGACTAGTTGCCTGCTGCCTGTGCTGAGAATACCCCGCTCATTTAGTAAATAGAACTATTATCACTTGCAACATCTTATATGCAGTTCTAAATGATTATACTTTGAATCAGAGAGCAACACGCTGCTGTCAATAACTAAGGTGGTTATTTCTGCCAAAGATATAGGTCATTCTTTGTATTGAATGGGTGCTTCCTGCGTAGTTTTGTTAATATTTCCAAGAATTCATATCACTGAGACCAAAAGTGGTAGCATATTTTCATCTTATATTCTATTTTGTCAATGATTGTCCTTCCTCTGGTTCAACAGGATTAAGCTTGTTGAGATAGACACAAGTTATCATCATAATGGAGACTGAATGAGCTGGATTTATTGGAGTAGGCTACATGACTTTGATAAAGGTCAGAATGATTCATTATCTAGTTGCTTATTTTATTTCTGATGAATTTCTTGCAAGCCAAAAATAATAGCAGTTGCATGCTAGCTATGCCACGTGCTCAAACCTTTTCCCTTTCCTATTCTATTTGCAGTGTTTCTGTTACCATCCTTAAGAATTTAAGCCAGTTTCTCATCTGCCGAGTCTTTTGCCAAAGCAATATTTCAATGCAATTTTTATGTGTTTAAGATTCATCCTCATGCTAGAATGTTTGTAGTGCTATTAAGTCAACCATATCATTTTATAAAATGGTCTTAGTAGATGCTAGCTACTCATACATATGTATATATATGTATATATGTGTTTGCATGTATATTTTTCTTATGGCATCAGTAATTTGATATTGTTTATCATGAAAATGGTAATAAACTGTGCCCACTAGTGATGAGGGTTTAGCATATCATACATACAAGGATCATTATATTGGTTAATATATACAAATTTTTTTACTTTAACTAAAGCAACTAAAAGTATTAAACAATTTTATTAACATAAATATAAATTATGCCTTTAAAGCTTTAATTGGAATCCAACAAGTGTATTCCACTTATCTCTAAAGATATCCACGTACCTCTAAAGATATCCACATACCGGTTTATTGAAAATGGTTCTCAATACTCAAATTGGAGATTTAAAACTCATATAACTTCACCAAGCTATCTTTTATATTTTCTACGTTTAGAAAACGATTAGATCATAACTTAGAAGACGAGAATCATGAAAACATCTTTTAATTTTTTGCCTTTCCTTTTTCTCTTTTCTTTCCTTTCCTATCTCTTTGAAAAGCTTCAAAAACAACGGTTATGACTTCCTTTTTCTTTCAACCCGTGAGTTAACTTAGGAAGAAGAAGAATTGAAACATTTTCAATTCAATTCACTTTCATTCCACGGCTCTGCACTTTCAAGCCATATCATTTGTCAATTTTATTTAATTAATAAAACAATCAAACGTAATTAATCCATGGGCACGTCATACAATCAACCATGAATTTTAAAATTTATTAATATCAATTAATCTATATTAATTTATATCAATAAATATTAATTAATATTAATTAAATAAATAAAGGGAGAAGATATTTATATATATGTATATATATTAATATTATAATAATTATAATATTAAATAAATAGAAGTGTAAAAGTTTAAGTTTTCAAATTAAAAAAATAATATATATTAAATATATATTTTTTAATTATTTAATCAAATTAAACAACTAATCTTACCCATTCATTTATTTTAAAATGGATGAACAAGATTAAAAGAAAAATTAGACATATGGTAAAATTATATTATGTCATTTATTATTTATGAATTTAAGGTAATTAAATAACACTTATTCAATTATTAATAAATAAACAGTTTTATTTATTAATTCTATTATATCCTAATATATATTTACTAAGTCTTTATATAGTAATAAATCATATTTATGATATATTAAATTATTAGAATATTTTTTAAATATACAGGTACTACCGTGTCATTGCTGAAAAATTTATTCTTTATTTTAAAGAATTAAAATACTATGCAATCAATGTATTGGATCATATTTATTTTCGTTATTACTGTGAGCTAGGTATGAATATATACGAACTTTTTGCATTATTTTGATACAATTCATTGTATTCAAAATTCTTAATAATTATAAGTGAACTCTAGTAAGATATCGTGACTCCCAAATACGAAGTATAATAATTCTGTATGAACCTATATAGTCGTACGTCCATGTAGTAAAGTCCTTTTACGTTAATTTTCGATTGAGTATAGGTCATGGACTCATCAAACCTTTAACTCAATCATATGATTAGGAACCGTATTATATATGGGATTCGTTTATTCGCAAAATTTATTTTCGAATATACGTACTTTGGTTAAAGATTTAATTTTCATGTATGACAATTTTGCCTAAGATCGCAAGTTCAAATATTTAAGCTAGCAAATTTCATTTTGATCATTACTTATCCCCATACAATAAGAATAGATTGCCATCAAGCTTTTTTCATTAAGTGTGATTAACTCAATGCGATATGCACAAGTGAATGATGTATCT
>JAWDEX010152015.1:0-21990 GCA_035221805.1 Trichilia hirta | reverse complement strand
TTGAAAGATAAAGGGGTAAGTATACTAAAGTATACTCCATGAGTAAACAATTACATATTAGTTTCAAAATAAATAATTTAATTTAACTAGTATAGAAATAAGAAAATATTTAAAACAAGTTTTAGAATGTTTACATTATTAAACCCATGTCCTGTGTTTTAAGAAAGTCATTTAGGCTGGCTCCCTTTCTTAGTGATTACTCTGACCATAAGTAACCCCAAGAGCGTCAGTGAATTTTTCTCATATAAAATTATTTTATTTATAAATATTATAAATAACTTTTATTCTCAATAGTTTATAAACTCATTTTATTTAAAAACGGCCATCTATTGATTTTAATTTCGAATAGTTACATGGTAATATCCCTGATTGTCCTCGACAAGATTCACAGGGATCAACATATTAATCTCAAAATCTCATCAATATTACCCCTTATATCACTCCCATCTATGAATCTCTACTCACTTAAGCAGCTTTTCCTAAGTCTACCCTAAACTATCACTTTGTTGCTATAAAATTTAATAAGACCTAGCCCTTTTGACCGTATCACTATCACAATCAAATACAATAATATTCATATAGAATTTTCTACATCAATTACAATAATTCAAGTATATCTCAAATTATGAAACCATTCATTGGTTTCTAGCCATAATCATATAAATTATAAACAGTTTACAATTACAGGCCATATAAATACTTTACTACAAAGTAGAATAAAAATCTATTTCTTAATTGGAAAAATAGTAAGCTTTATGAAATTATTTTAAAACATTAAAATAAAATAAGATTTACTCACTATCTAGGAAGAATATCTATCTATCCATCATATGTTAAGAACTCTTTACTTGCTCTTTCGAAGCCTAATTCATACATATCAACATTATTATCAAATTCTATATTATCAAATAAAACTAATAAAATATAAATGTCATACATAAGCTAAATGTTTCGAACCTAACTTATTAGGGATTTTAGCCATTTAACCAATTTTCAACAAATAAAATTCCATAGCATTTTCTATATCATTATAATATTATTCTTACTTGAATTTAATAATAACAAATCAATTTTCTAACTAACCTAAATTTGGATGAATAGTATCTTCAGATCAGTAACCTTTTCCTAATTTTATCAAAACATCAAATCAAGTTACTTTAATCCTTAAAATATTATAATCTAACTCAATTTTTTAAATTCATACTCGAATCATAAAATTTATGTATGCATTGTGAACCTTGACTTTTAAATTTCATCAAAATCATAAATAAAAGATTAAAACGTGATAAAAACCTTACTGACCACTTGATTAGGACCCTAGAACGTTATAATTGTATTGATTTTTAAAAGTATCAAATTTTGCTTCAAAACCCTAGTCTTGATTCCTATTTGAATTCTTCACTAAATTCAAAAATATAACTTAAAGGAGGTAGAAAGGGATATATTCTAATTATTTATTAAAAAGAGGGGGATTTAATAGGTGAAAAATGAAGAACATTAAGAAGAAGAGAAATTAATAGGGGCAAAGGAAAACAAAAGCAATTGACCCTGAGAGAAAACAAAGAACCCCGCCCCACCGCAAGCGGGTGAATGTATATATAATGCCCTAAGAATTGTCAATTGTGCCTTTGAGAAAAAAGGAAATGAAAAATTCTAGAAAGACTAAAGGGGCCATTTCAGTATGCATCTTCTCAAGTCGTTACAATTTCTTTTCAAATACATCATATATTTAATGATATTTAATATCAATGTACTTAGATCTTGAATGAAAAGATGAATTCTTTGATAAATGAATAACATTTTAGCTGTCTATTACACCACATAGTTTTTTCACTTCAAACCTAACTTTTGTAGGAATTTTATCATTCACAATGTTTCTTTACAAGTTTTAGTCAGTGTGATATACTTAGTTTTTATAATTGACTAATGTAAAACTACTCTCTTTGAAAAAATAATTAAATAACCTTTCCTTTAACTAAACCCTTTTACAACTTATCTGACATTAACTTTCCTTCTATCAACAATACATACTCATGTGAATAATATTTTATGAAAGACTATTTTTCTTTTGATGATGTTCTCAATTTAAGTTTAATTGGTGACACAAGTGGTTCTATAGGTGCTTGATTAGATAAACCTTTATCATTAATAAAACTATCTAGATCTTCTAGTTTGCGTCCCTATAATCATCATGAACTATAGGTAGGAGAATTGAAGTAGGAGTAATTGAAATTTTAGGAGAAGGCTTTGATTCTTTATCCTTTTCAGTATCATCTACTATTTTATTTTTTAAGAATACAACATCTCTACTTCTGATGATTTTTTTACATATTAGATCTCATAATTTATACTCACATTCTTCATTTACATAGCTCATGAAGATACACTCTTTAACTTTATCATCATGTTTTGATCTTTCATCTTTGGGAATATGAATATAAGCTTTAAGACCAAGTACTCTTAAGTGTTTATGAAATATATCTTTCTTAGTTCAGATTTTATTAGGCATATCACTATCTAATAGAGCTAAAAAAAGCTTAATAACATCAATTGCATTCTTTATCACTTCACTTAAAAAATACTTCAGTTAGCATTAATCTAACTTTTTCTACAATTGTTCTATTCATCCTCTCTACCATATTAGCAGGAGAAACTATAATATTAGTATAGTAGGTTTTTTCTTATTTCGCTTAACAGAGGATCAATGTAAAAAAGAGCTAACCAAAAAACCCAAGTAAGTGATTTCCAACCAAATTTGTTAAGGAGCTTTTAATACAGTCTTCCTAACTCTAATTCCATGGTTTTGATAATATTGTTCAAATGGTCCTCTATACTCATCACTATTGTTTATCTTTACACATCTCAACTACTTGCCTATCACTCTCTCAATATTTAGATTTCAAAGCAAAAGCCCCAATTTTTCTTAAATAATGATCAATAAAAATCGCAAAGTAAAGTGCACCTCTATGTATACTTATTTGTATAGTGCATATATCAGTGCAAATTAACTCAATGATATTTGCCTTCTTGAAAGTGTAAAAACTACGAAAGGCTACTCTATATATCATTCTTTCTAAGTAATAAACACAAGTTTTAAAAGGTCCTACTTGTTAACTCGGGTAGAAATTTCTTTCTAGCTAGAACCTGGAGCCTATTCTCAATTATATGTTTGAGCCTTTTATGTCAAAACTCAATATCTGAATCTTTTGCAGCTATAATTTGCATCTAATTTATTAAGCTTAGCTTGCACAATGTAAAAGGTATTTATTTTCTTTCATTTTGCTAGTACTAAGAAGCCTTTAGTGACCTTCTATTTTCCTTCAATAAAATAGTTATTGAAGACACTATTATTACTCTTACCATTAGAGATTAGATTAAAGCAAATATATGGAATATGTTCGATGTCTTTAAGTAATAGGTTGGACCCCATGCTATTTTTTAGACAAATATCCCCTACGCTTACAATCTTATCATCCTATTTCAAACTAATGAGAGAACTTTTGTGTACTCCCAACTTAATTCAAAATGTTATAACAAGAGTATGCCTACTAATGACAAAGTCAGTGGACTAACTCTGCAATTAGAAGCGACGTTGGATCGCCTAGCAATGTAAAAAAAAATCTTTAGTTACAGCTAAATCTTTGTTGGAAAAATTACTAAATTAGATAAGTTGTAAAATAATTTTTCTTCCTCATTTATGTGACTAAAATAGATTGTGTACCAAAATAAAGTATGAAGAAACCAAAAATATATAATAAAAAAGACACATCAATTTTTACAATTTTTATGCGAAAAATCTCAAGAAAGAAAAACCACAAGATCTTAATTCAGGATCTTTCACTAAATCAAATAATAAAATTACAGTCAAATTTCTCTAAATATCACTGCAGACTCATAACTCTTAAGAATATAGTTCTAGGCATTCCACAAGAAAAAAAAATTAAATCAAACTTCTTTGTGGCTTTTTATGTGTGTATTCTAAAAAAAAAATAAAAAAAAATTTAAATAATCTTTTTCTTATTTTAGTTTTCTATGAAATTTTTTTCATATAAAATTTGACTTTCTTTTTCTTTTAAATATCAAATTCCTCAACATAAAATTTTTAATCCTTATTGAACTGAAAAATTCACATAAAATAGGAGCTTAATCCTACAAAATTTTATAGCAGCATAAATAAAAATCTCTTACCCAGCATCACATATTTGTTGGTAATAGATTGTCTTTGCTTTTTATTTGTTAACTACAATTATAATGATGCATTTGCACCTGTCCAGAAAGAAATAATGGAAAAAGAAAGCATGGCGATGAAGATTTTTTATTGAGAGTAGATTTATGCATTGATTCAACGTGTTGATATTAATTTTGTCTATTTTGCTTTTTCTATATGGATTTCTGCAAATTTTAACAATAAAAGCAGTTGTTAATAATCCTTGAAGCTTACGACCGATAAAAACAATTTTTATGTGGGCACCAGTGTTACGTTTGTGTTAACGAACACAAGAAATCCTTAATACTCTGGAGCATTTCATTTTTTATAGTGGCAACTATTCTCTTGATTATTACTTATTTCAGCTTATCAGAATTTCTTGTTCTAAGCAGTTATGATTCCTTTATTTTCAGCATTCAACATGACTACAAAGCCAAATGCCTTTAGAAAAGTACGATTACTACAAAGCCAAATGCCTTTACCTGAAATTTAACACCCGTGTCTCTCAAGGCTAACTGATAATTCTTTACCTAATTTACTGCAATCTTGAAAAAATTTTCATTTGCGGCTGCTTCTATTTCTGTGACCTATTGTTTTTTTTATCCGTTGAAAAATACATCCGAGTATTTTTGCCTTTCTCTTGAAAGTTCATAAAGGTTGTAAAAATGAACACATACTATTGTTGGGGTTAGCCTTCTATCTCTCGGTAATGGCGCCGCTGATGTATTTGCTAGCATAACTTCTTTAAAGGATAGTGAAACTTGTGGCATTAGCTAGCGTTGATACGGTGCTCGGTGGTGCTTCATTTGTGACTTGTGGTGTGGTTTGAATCATTAGATTAATATTTTTGTGCATTTATAGCAGATATATTCGAGTTACCACATTTGCTTTTGTGAGAGATTTCCCCCCTTTTTATTCTTGCATTTGTAACTCTAATATGGCAAAAATATTGCTTCTTTTGTGTTTTATTTTTATTTAATTTGGAACGAACAATAGTTAACTGGTACAAAATTGTGAGCATTTCTTTATCATCTCCGATCCTTTCTGTTAGAATAAATTTGACTTTGATTAAGCCCAAACTTTCTTTAATGAAATAATATATCATTTAATTCACAGTGTATTGATTTTGTAATGAAAAAAGATGGCCTGGGATTTATCACTTGTCCATCGACCTCTCACTCCCTGTTGGATAGAATTTAATCGTTCCAACCAACTCCAAGGGATTATTTGTTGAATATTCGCCAATTATCTCCCGAAGATGGAGTATTGATAATTCATTTGGAGGACTCTTCATTTGATATAAAAATTTTCTTACAATTCTTAAGTTGTAATAGTATTGATATACATTCGAGATAAGTTCTTGATACGATATCAATGAATTATAATAATAAAAAGAAAAAACTACGGCAATTCAGAATTGTTGATCATGAATTTTCAATTTGGAAATTTTCCGGAGTAATTACCGGGTTCAGCTCAGGCATCAAAATTGAAATTCCCTTTCTTTGACTTGAAAATCAGACCATTTCGAAAAAAAAAAAAAAAAAAAAAAAAAAAAAAAAAAGATTTTTCTAAATGCCGTCATGACTAATGTAATGTGCCAAATTATTAAAACCTTTAAAATAAATTAAAGTCTTGGAAATAAAATTTTATTATTAGATATTTTAATCAGAAATTATATAAAAATATCACACTCACAAGTAATAATATTTTTGACATTGAAAATTCAAACCCGAAGGCAGAAAATTCCGTGCGACCCGTATTGCAGTAACCCTGTCCTGCGGTTGGTAATAAAAAAATAACAAAATAATAATTTGTACAAAAGCCGGTTTAAAAGTTGTCTCTCTGTCTCTCGTTGAAAATTCATGCTTATAGAAATAAATAATAATTCAAATTTTAGCAATACCCTGTAATGTTTAAAAACTTCGTATACCTCCTAAACTTTTTTTTTTTTTTTTTATTTATACTCCACCCTGCTCTCTTACATTCAATAACATCGTTGAACATTGTTGATTTATGAAATGACTGAAATTTTTTAAAATTAAGAGAACAAAGGGGAATGGTGAAAATATCCTTCAAATGTAGAAAGATGTGTTTGGGTTGCGACAAAAGCACTATATTATTCTTGATTAAATTTCCATTTGATAAAAAAAAAAATTAAACTATTTATTTCATAATTATTACCTTTTGGAAATAATTTTAAGAATAGTCAAAAAAATTACTTTTAAAAAATAGCTTATTATATAAACTATAAGAATATTTAATATAATTTTTAAAATTTTTATTGCAATCTCATTCTTTTAACAAAAACAATTATAATCTATTTTTTCATAAAAATTAAGTTGTTAATCACAACACCATTGTGTCCTCATTATTATACTATATTTTATTTTTTATTAATCTAGTATCTGGAATATCAAATTTTTCATCAAATTAATTTATTTGATATTAGGTTTTTATCATATTATATTATTTATTACTAATTATTATTAAACATTTCAAAGTCATTTGAGTTTTGTCAAATCAAATGAGGAAAGCATACACAAATTTATCTATCCATTGACTGATAATTCATGCTTATGTATGGTGGTTGAAAATAAATACACATGTATAATTGATAATTAATACAATAAGAAAATAAATTTTAATTTTATATAAATAAATATATACACCTATTTAAAAATTATGTAAAAATTAGATAAATGTATACTTGATTTAAATTCATAAATTATATATAAAAAAAAAACTTTTAAAATATATAATAAAAAGTTGAAAGTGTGAGAAGATAAAATATAAAGCATAATAATTTGTTATATTATTATTTTTATTTTGGATAAAATATATGAGTCCCTAAATATTAGCAAAACATTAAATGGAAGTATAATTTGCTAAAGTTTTTCAAATAGTTCCTGAATGTAATTTTTTTATCAAACGTAAGTGGATAAAACTGATGATTAACCGATTAAATCCCTAGAACACCATAAATTATGTAAGGTCTTGAATATTTTAATTAGTATTTTGTAATAAATAAATTTCTAAATAACAAAGTGTATAGTAAAATAGAATTTTATTGTAATTAGATATGCATATAACAGAATTCCATTTTTGCATGTTAATTTAGCCTACCACTAATATTTATATACTAATCAATAGTACAAAACACTAGTCTTCAAATTCTCTTCTTCTTCTTCTTCTTCTTTTTTTTTTCTTCAAATTAACCAGATTTGATTATAGCAGCCACCTCTATCACTTGATGTTCACTTAAAGTAATCTCTAACAGCTTAAACCGTGAGTTTCAACATCAATTACTTATTCGTTTCTTTATATGCATATATTTTTTCTTTTCTCATTTGCAATTTTCTTTTATCAACCATTGTTGAATGGTCTTTAAAATAGCGGTACTAATATGACTTTTATAATTGAATTTGATTGATATTGTTTTATGATTTTATATTTATTAAAAATTGAATCGACTTATCCTAAGATTTCAATTATCCTTAATTTAGATGAAAATTGAGAGAGAGAGAAGGAAAAAAAGATAAAGGATCGGAGTTGAATTAGATTTAGAAAGATTAAAGAAGATTTTCTTTTTTAATCTAAGGACTTGTTTGTTTCCAATTAAAAACAATCAGAGAATTATGTGATTCGTAAGGTTTTAGGAGTATAACGGGCAAAGTAGGGAGCTGCATGAAAATAATGTATCTATTTAATATAATCCTCGTGGCACAACGGCTGAAAGCACCGTGCTGATTGCGCCGTTCCACACTAAAAAATTCTTTTCCACGGTCAATTAACTTAGTCCTGAAGTTGTTTAATATATTACTCTGAAACGACATCAATATGAAAGTGATTGGATATTTTACTTGGCAATTATGTTGGCTAGCATTTCCATCTACCAGCTTATATAAGCAACGCAACCTTTGTTTCCCTGAACTCCCATTCCAATTCCATCTTTCTTCTGTACGACTTGCTCTCTCTTTCTCTCTTTCTGTCGATCTGATGGCCCAGTTACAAACCAAATGGAAAGGCAAGGCCAGTGTTGAAGTCGAAGGATTAACTACAGATCAAGTTTGGCCTTGCCTGGAAGATTTTGGCAACCTACATAAATGGCATCCATCGGTTGACACTTGTTACCTTGTGGAGGGAGTTCCTGGACAGGTTGGACAGGTAAGATACTGTGGGCTGACAAAGAAATCATCGGACGGATCGGATAATACGACAGAGGAATGGTCAAACGGAAAGTTGATTATGCTCAATCCCACTGAACGGTGTTTAAGCTATAAGGTCACGGAGAATAATGTGGGAATAAACTATTATATAGCCACAATCAAAGTATTGCCCATCAATGATGATGGAAAAACCGGATGCATCATCGAGTGGGCATACGTTGCTGACCCATTTGAAGGCTCTACCCATGAAGATTTGGTTGCTTATTTACATTATACCCTTCAATGCATGGCAAAGAAGATGCAACAAGAGCTTCTCCAGAAGGCGTGAAATTGGACTTATGTTTGCGTGGATGATGCTATAATAGTTTTATGCCATTCATCCTATCTTATGGTATTAATGGCATCTTAAGTTCTATGGTTTTTATTTATGATATTTGCCATTTTATGACATTTGAGTTATTCGATAAGATCACACCGTTGCAGCCTCCTCGGACGTTGAATTTCAAATAATATACGAGTGCTTCGCTTATTTAGTATTCCAATAATCTTCAAAAAACAAATGATATATAAGTGTCCAATGTTTAGTTTCTTAATACGATGAGTCCTAATAATTTTAAAAACATTTGTTAAAATTTTAATCTATTAATATAATAATTCTTTTAATCTTTTATAATAATAATCAATTAGAGAACACAATTATTAACTTCTTAAAATTTCTTAAAAATACATGTAATATATTATATATTATTTATTTTAAAATACACCGATAGTATTATAAATTTTTTTTTTTTTTGATAATGAGAAAATTTCTATACTCAGCTATCACTGTGGTGGCGGCCATACACGGACTAGGCACTCATTCTTTTGGAGTACGTGTCCACAAATCACACAGTACATGTTCTGAATCAATTAAGATCATGTACATGAATCACACTGCAGTAGTACCAAGTACAGAATAAAATCCGAACTGTACCAGACTTTTACACTTGAATGCACTCCAAGAAGTTCGAACCCAGAACCAGCACAAATATTATTCCAGAATAATATAATAAATTATTATTAAATTGTATAAAATTAATGTACGTATATTTGTTCTATAATTTAAATAAAAAATTAAAATTTTCATCCTTAAAATTATATCATTACCCCAAATACAAAGTTATACCAAATATATTATTAAAAAGTAGTAATTAATAATTAACTATTATCTTTTACTTTAGCAATTAAAAATTAATTATTTGAAATATTAATTAATATTTATTTTATAATATATTATATAATAAATAAATATATTTAATTATAATATATCGTTACATTTTATATTATCGATATGCTATTAGACAAATATTTAAAATAAATTTTGTTTATTTTATTAAATTTTAGAGTATAACAATTATTTTTTAATTAATTATTATTATATAGAATTATAAGAATAATTATTCGAATGAATTAAGATCCTAATAAGTATTTTTAAGATTATTAAAATTAATCAAGATGATCAAACGAAAAAAACTTACATGTCTTTTTTCCCTTCTTAAATCCCTTCTTAAAAACACTTAAAACTTTTCTTGTTATTTATAATTGCAATACGAATTAATATTTATATTTAATAATGAATTATTTTATATCCTTAGCATTATTAATGTATGAATGTGTGTGTTGCGAAAAACTTTTGATTAATTTATTTGTATTTTGGTCAAGCATGCATGAAATGTGCTATAATTAATTTATCTGTGGTCAAAGTAAAGACAAAATTTATTAGTAAATTAAGAAATGGAAAACTCATCAACTCGCGCAGTCATCGAGAATGTGGACTACCATATATTTATATTGGTTTTAATTTTATATATATATAACATCATTTCGGGTATTAATAAGGAGACTGAATAATCTTGTAAATGAAATAAATAAAATTACCTTTGAATAAACTCGAGTTCAAAATTCCCAATACCCATATCTTCCATAATTTTTCTATGGGAAGCTTTTGTTCGGCTACTGCAGTTTGGGAGCCGAAATATTTTAATAATAAAAGTAATCACTATATAGATTTTAAGAAAAATACAATATTATTGTTGACAGCTAAATATTTTTTTTTTTCTGAGGGAAGGAATATAATTCAGATTATTTTGATATAAAAATTTTATACCAATTTAATCATATAAATTTATGTGACAAATTTTGTATTATCATCGCATATTTTATATTTTATAATGAAAGTTATTAGTAGAAATTTTAATATAATATATATTAACAAGTAATAAAAATTTATGCATAACGCTTTAAATTATCAGAATTTTAGTCATGATAAATTTATTTTTAATTTAATTTTAGTAATTTAGCTAGGCTTTCAGATTCTGTCTAAGTAAGGCAGGGTAAATATTTTTTATATTTTGCAGTTAAGAATAATGTGTGCGTGTATTTTGAAGGATTTGGAAATAACTATTTTTTATATTAAGATTTGAAAATAATGTTTATACTATAGCGATTTTCGGTCAAGTATGGCAAAACTGACCACGTGTGTTGAACAAAGAATTAGAAAAGTATCAACTAAGTCATAAGCTGTCCATGTCAAAATTAATTTCCTTTTCAAAGAAAAGAAAGGCATTACGTTGTATGGGTAGTGAAAGGGAAAATAACATTTATTGTATTTTGCAGTAGAATTAAAAAAAAATATATTAAAAATATAATTTTTTTTTTTATAAATTGTTATATATAAGTTAATATGGTATAATTATACTAATGAATAAAAATATAAAATAATATAATTAATAAAAATAAATTATACACGCCATATGATTACAACATTGTCATGTTATCTCAGTTTATACAAAGTATTTATACTTTTAAAATTAGTTTTTATATATTACAAAAAAAAATATTTGATGAATACAAATTTTACAAAAGAACACTTACTTTTATGCAGATTTAACATCGTATGATTTAAATAAATATTAAATATAATTTAAATTTATTGCAGTTTCATCATATTGGTCTAACCCAATATTTTCATAAAATTATGTATTAATCACAATATTAAAATGATAGTCATGTTATATACTAGAAATTTATTGTCATTTTGTCACAATATAATAATAATAATAATAATAATAATAATAATAATAATAATAATAATAATAATAAATTATCAAGTTATATTTTAATTTTAATTTTCATTTCGAACGATGATATGTGGATCATAAAATAAAATAATTAATCATTTTGAAAGTCATAAGATTTATTATCTAAATATTGATAAAATTAAGCTACATCATAATTTGGAATACAAACAGAAAAAAATTATTTGGGATGTCTAATATGAATCATATTGTTATCTATAGATCTTGTTAATGGGATTGATAGTATCGTTTATCTTGCTGCATTAAGGCACAATTAATGCATGAGACACGCATTAAATATGTTTCAAACTCTTGTATCCTTTGGACGTTGGACCACTTTTTGAGTATGGAATCCTTTAGAGCAATTGAACAGTCCAAATTCATTTTAATACAGAAATTATCTTTGCACAGTTTGCAGTGCTGTTACGCTCTAAGTTGTTTTAATGATCAAATCTTGCAAAAAAGAAAAACGGTTAATAAGCTTTTAATATTTTATTATTTATTTGCATTGATTTATTGAAAACGTAAGGTGTAGATCTAGGCCCAACTCTGAAGACAAACAGAAGCCCAAGTCAATATGCACAGATACATCCCAACTGCGAGTAAACAAAGTGATCTGAGAGACATGAGCCGCACAAACTTCAACGAACCTTTGCATAACAATCCGTTACATGATCATTTGTGTACAATTTATTATTCTTAGCCCTAAATAGTTTATATACAAAGTGATCATTTACAGTTTTTGTAGCCACTTATTTACTGCATTACAGAAATCAGAGTTCATTCAACTCAAATATTCTCTCCCTCCTCTTCTAAGTTCATGTGTCAAATATTAATGCTAATGTGATTATTTAATGCGGATAAAAATATAGATGATTTTTCAAAACATTTTTTATTAGGTAATTAGAGATCGTTTGATGATATTTTTCAAAAATAATTTCAAAAATAATATGTAGTATATTTCCTAATTTTAAGATAAATTTATATTTAATAAAAAATTTTGATTATTTTTTGACAACAATTTTCAGTAATAAGAGAGCAGTTATTTTTAAAAAATAGTTTATCAAATAATTTTAAAATATATTTAATATAATTTATAAAATTCTTTTTTTGATTGTAATAAAAAGATAATTATATTCTATATTTTCATAAACTTTACTTATATTATATGTTTATCATTAAATTACAAATTTTTTTATTATAGAGAGCATAAAAATTTTATCAATTTAATTTATTTTATTGTATTTAATAAAGAGATTCAATTAAATTACAATAGCCATAACATATTATTAAATTATATTTTTTAAAATTTATTGCATTATTTCAATGATTTTATGAATAGAAATAATATAAATTCGTACACCTATAAATAATTTAATTATATATTTTTGCAGTATTTTAATACTAAAATTTATTAAAATTTTCATATTCTAATTTTAAAATATACATTATTTTTAATAATGTAATTTATCAATCACTCAACTTTTTTTTAATAATTGATTATTTGTCAATATAGCACCAGCTTATTTGATAAGCAATAGCAATTCTAAACTTAAATTAAAATTAATTTGAGTTGATTCGTGTTAAATAAATTGACAAAAGTAACAATAAATATGCAAATTAATTCCATTTGAGCACTTGTAGGATTGTCAATGAAAATAAGAGTATAAAAATTTTTGCACATCCCAATAGTCGTTCCAAGTTTTCTGGTAGCTCCGTTAGACCATTCATTTGTCTCGTAAGCTGTGTCATCCGTTTTGTGAGAATGAAATCATCGTCTACAAAACAGAAAATAAAGTGAATCAACTTTGCCTTCGTAAACACTTCGATCTCAATTAATGCTCAATGAAAAGAGATTGTGTCTATTAGGTATGGTCATTTTATTGATTAAAAAAAAATTAACATAATTTTAAAAATTTGGATTGATTAATTGTCATTGAATTTTTTTTTTTTTTTTAGAATTAAAAAAGTTATTTTTTATAATATACAAGAAAAAATTTTATTTTTGAAATTTAAAAGATTTATGTCAATAAATTTTGCTTGACAAATTATATTAAACATATTGTAATTTATCTACAATTTTTGTCTTATAAATCTCTCGAAACGATATTAACTTTATTACATAGAAAGGAGAATCTAGTCAAGGCGCATTAGACTCCGAGTCCGACAAAACCTAAAAGTTAGGGATGATAATTTGAAAATAAAATAAAAAATAAATAAATAAATAAAGATGCTGGAAAAATCTTGTTAGAGAAAAATATGATACTCTAATATTCTCCTAATATTAATAACTTATGCAGTTACGACGGACACTAGTATGCATATAACGCGACTCTTTTTTAAAAATAATTTATTATCTCAATCAATAATTTATATTATTTAAGATATAAAAATAGAACAAAATAATTAGATTGTATAATATTACTTTAAATTAATATTTTTATTTAGAGCAATTTAATAAAATGTAATTAATGATTATATTATTTATTTAAATATATAGTTTTAATATTTGTTAAAATTTTTATATATAATACATTATATTTTTAATGTATAAAAATTTATTATGAATTATTCTATTAAATATTAAAAATTATTATAAATAATAAATATAAAAACTTTAATAAGTGTAAATTTTAAATATTTTACAAATAAATAAAAATAAATATGCACGTGATGAGAAAATGATGACATTATTCTTAAATGGGAGCGCCATGCGCTGCAAGTATTTCGTTGCCGACAGAGCACATGAAATTTTATTTTGTCGGGTTGGTAATCAACAACCAATGAAAGAGCATAGTCAAAAGTGACAGAGCGTGATCCAAAATACATGCATCATTTTCAAATGGCCACTTGGCGAAGAAATTGGATATTTTGACTGGTCAGCTTTACTACCCTCTAGATAGATATGTTGCATTTCTATATAAATACACAATAATTGAAGAACAATACCTTTAATTAGTAGACATAATCAAAAATTTTGATCAATAAATTTGAGTAGAGATTTAAAAAAAAATTACTTGTCTCTTTTTCTTTTACAACAACAACAAAAAATTCCTTTGTAATGAAAAAGAAAAAAAAAAAAAAGTGATAGATTTTATATGGGCAAACTCCTATATAAATTCATCTAAATAAAATTATAAGCATAAAAATAAATAAATTATAAAGAACAAGTGACAATAATATGACATTATTATATAACTTGTATGCATATAGATATTCAATAGATTAATTGAGGAGGAATATTTGTTATAAGAGATCTAATAAAAGAGGGTTTATTTACATCTAAAAATATAATGAACACTCAATTATCAAATTAAAAAGAATTATTACTCTTTAAATTAATAACATGTCAAATAGTTTGTAGGTTCATTTTATCCCAAAACCCTTCATACATACTCAATAGTATGATAACACCTTTTTTTTTTTATTTTTTTTAATTAATAAGTAGTAGTATGATAACACTCGGTTACATATTTTAAATCTTTTACACTGATATTTTTGACCAATTTAAGAATCCTATCTCCTAGCTGCCAATGATTTTCTTAATAAATAATTATTCCTTAAACAGCAAGGACCCCCGGTAATAGATTCTTATATATCTTCAGTCCTGTAAAATTGTGTTGTTCATTTTGCTATTTTATGGTACTACTATTGTCCAATTATTCTTCTTAACTGTAACTTGCTTTCTTTCGTTTTGAAATCTGTTCCATTCATTGGTGTTTTATGTTTTTTTCTACAGCTTGCTGCTCTCTCCGTACTAAATTCATATTTTTCATATGCAGATTTTTCCAATTAGCAAGCAAGAATACTAGGATTTCAAAGTTCTTGATATAAGTGTTGACGAGTGTAAAAGGTAATATATTTGTAATAAATTATTCATCGCAGTTAATTATTTGAGGAAGATTCTAGTAATATAATATTTTAATAAAGTATAGTTGTTCAAAGTTTATTTACGATACTTCCATTATTAACAAGACTATTCAAACTTTTCAATTAAAAAAAAAAAAAAATAGTTCATTACTCAAATATTCCATGGAGATTAGATATTTTGATCTGTATAATCTTCCCTACCATTTACGTTACCTAAACTAGCTAGCAAGCATATATATATATATATATATATATATATAAGCAAGGTCCTTTGCCCTGCACTCATATTCCACTTTCTTCATTTTTTCTATTTGTCTATCGTTCTCATGGCCGAAAACACACAAGCCAAATGGGAAGGGAAGGCGAGTGTTGAGGTAGCTGGATTAACAGCAGAACAAGTTTGGCCTTGCCTGGAGGATTTCTGCAACATACATAAGTGGCATCCAAATCTCGACACCTGTTTCCTTTTGGAGGGAGTTCCAGGGCAGCCTGGAATGGTCCGCTACTGTGCCTCAGCTGATAAGAGATGGGCAAAAGAGAAGCTGATTATGATCAATCCCATCCAACGTATCCTGAGCTATGAGGTTATTGATAACAACATTGGAATGAAGTCGTATGTGTCCACAGTCAAAATATTTCCGATCCATGGTGAGGGGAAGAAAGGGTGCGTGATCGAGTGGTCATACGTTTCTGAACCATTTGAAGGATGGAAACAGGAAGATTTTGTTTCCTATCTCAATTCTTCTTTGCTATCCATGGCGAAGAAGATGGAACGTGATCTTCTTCAGATTGTGTTAAATTAAACTTGTGCACGCATGCATGATGATGCCATACTAGTTTAGTAGTTTTATGTCTCATAAGGTAATAAAAATTCATGGCATCATAAGGAGTGTATGTTTTTATATATGCATGGTATTTGACATTGTGGACTGTTGTCAAATCATATATTCAATAAGATTACTCTATATTGCGTAAGAACATTGTGACAGCTTTGGTTGAAATCGATTGCTTAGTTTCTAATACTCTAGAAGAAGACTCTGCCCCGAAGCAAAATTATTTTATAGTATGTGGAGAACTAAACTATTTTCGTGATATTCCTAAATTTGTTTTATATTAATTAAATGCTAATGTGATAAATGCATGATAGTTTGTAGTCAAAGCTGTCCTTCTCTCTTTTCCTGTTGATGTGCAGAATTACTGTTGTCGTTGAAAATATATGGTGCGCTTATGTAAAGATGTAAGACTTATATTTATGTTGAAATAAGTAGCCAAAATTAAAAGTGGTTATTGAAAAAGGAAAATCTGGAACCCCAGATAGAAGAATAAAATAAATGTGTCATTTTATTTTGGTATTTAATATTTTAAAAAATATCATTTTGATTGGCATGTTGGTTATATTAGGTATACAGCTCCTACTCAATGTTATTTTGGCCCTTTAACCAGTAAAATTTTGCCTGTTAGGTTAAGAAAAATTTATTATTTACCTCCTTTAAGTTTAAAATTTATTATCTAAATAAATAGACTATCCCTCATAAAAAAAAAAAATTTAATTATTAAAAAACAAATATTCTCAATAAAAATTTTAAAATATTTTTATCTTTGTTTCGTAATTTTATCTAAAAGATTGTTTTTAATTAAGTGTAAATTAAATACGTTTCTTTCCTACATAATTTTTTGAAAAAAAATATTAATCCATTTGTTTAAAATTTTATATTAAAATAAAAAAGGAAAAAAATTAAATTAATTTTTTTAATTTGAATATATTTTATAATGCACCAAAAAATTGTGTTTTAATCAAGTGTAAACTTAGTTCTTAAAATAATTTTTTAAAAGGAATAGTTTGTTTGTTTAAAATATTATAGTAAATTTTTAGTAATTTTTTTAAATTTTAGTAAGAGTTTTAATAGAATACAAATTTTTTGGGTAATCAGTGATAATTAATAAAAATTAAAGATATCTTTTAAGTTATAAAACTTGAACTTAATTGAGGTTAAGTGATAAATGCCCATTAAATTAGTAGTAAGAATTGAGGACGCTTGGTCAAGGAATCAAACTGATATGGTATTGGGCCCAAGTGATCAATTTTTATAATGTTAGAAACCCTTTTATTATATGCTAATCAAAATTACTTTTCTTAAAACGTTAACAACCACAAGAGAATTACCCAGAAAAAATGATTTCACATCCTATTGAATTTAGATATGAACATAGGTTTTCTTTCTAGTTTGTAAAACTACTATCAAAATTCTGTTTTCTATGAAGCATTTAAGATTTTTTAAGTGTTTATTGAGTGAATGAATAGCAAGTGTGAGAGAAACTTATTGTGTAGGATTGTAGCAGTTTTAAGTAATTTTATTTAATTGCAATAATTATCAGAACACTCTGATTTCAAATATATTCAATTTAATATATGGATTAGATTCTTACTATTCATTATTCATTATTTGCGTCGCATTAAATTCTTCTTATTTTTTACTTTGAAAAAGAATTACTTAATATGATAATTTTTTTCTTCAAAAAATAAAAATCACAATAACTTTAATCAAAAGAATTTTCAAATCTATTGGTTGAATTTTTGGATCAAATTGAAAAATAATACCAATAATTATGTTTGATTCTTGCTACTGCTAATCCATGACAGTGAGAGTGAGAGTCCAGAGTTAGGTCAGTATCCTTATCATGCCTGAAATTCAATCTGCATGTATTTTGTTTTACGTGTAATAATTTTAAAAGTAATGGCTAATTGATAATAGAATTAACTATAGTTGATAATATTATTTTTAGCCCTTTGAATGGGTTCCCCTAATTTGACAATTCATACTTGAAGAGTAGCAGAAAATTTTTATATATGCCCCAAGCAGATGTAGTTGAGTAGGGTGGTCCATGATATAGAAATTATTGTCTATGGAGGAATTTTAGAACTTTGATTTTCTCTCTTTATCAATATTACCAGACAGAAAAAAGGTGGCTAATGATGAATGCTTCATTATGTTCTGATGAAATTTATTATATCTAAATATTCAATTTGAAAGCATCATATATGATCATTCCATGGCTACCATTTCACCAACCCCTACCTTTCTTTCTTTCTTTCTTTCTTTCTATCTTTGTAACAAAAAGAACGGTGATGCTTAAACTAAGCTAAAACTTCCCTATCATCCCTTAGAAAGGAGCACATTGATTTCTCTTATTTATTTATTTATTTTTTTCAACTTTTCTTGGATTCACCATATTCCTGCTAAAAATATGCGAGTTATGTCGTAATTCTTCCCTGCATCAATATTTCTTTTATTCATATTTTTCTTTCTTTTACTATTCTCTTCATGATTTCATTTCTAGTAAAAGTATCCCTGGTGAAAATTACCTACACAAAAGTTTTACTTGTTTGTGGGGTTGGACGATCCAAGAGTCCAATAATCCCAATGTCCGTGTAGAAATTTGCCATTCCTGCAGTGGCAATAAGTTAAATCAGACTACCCAAAATTCATACCCCTATTATGTCACTCGAAAATTGAAAATGAAGCCCGCCCTTGGATTTTGTTATGACGCTCAAAAAAACAGTAAGAATTAATTAATTTCCAGTTTTTTCTTTTTCGTCTGCTTCATTATTTGTCTGCAGAATTTGTTCGCTTTCATTTGTCTATTCCATTCCTCGACGGAGAATCTAAAGAAATAAATTCCATATCCATCGATCAAAACGTGTGGTATGGTGCTACATTACATAGTACAAAAGTGTTCCAAGTCTTCGATTTGTTCATGTTTGTCATATTATATATAATAATGCAGATCGCTAATCTTGTGGTAAATCCAAAACTCTGACGAATCCTCCGTGAAATGAAATTCACTACTCATATAGACGAAATAAAAATTCTATTATGTTCCCTTCGTGCAATCCGCTCAATTGTCTTTGCAAAATATTAGATCCTATCTTTCTCGGAGACAAACACGTGGAGGTATCCTAGTGATGACCGCGAAGGGGGTTCTGATGGTAGGATTCCACACCAATTTAATTAATTAAATAATTCTCCGTCAATTCCATCGGCTCGATCGGCTTAATTGTATGGGCGATCCGTTGCCCTTTGATTCAGACAGTTGGAGGGGAAACTTGAGATTTGTTTTCATAAAAGTAATTAATTAATTAATCAAAATGAAAATAAATAAATAAATAAAATTGTATTATTACACTAAAAAATCACATGATTTACTAAAATAAAATAGTTTAAAAACTCATTAATAAATGTTTAAATTAGCCGTAAACTTAAGCCGAATCTCCGGTTGAAACAATCGATTGAAAATTGGAAAGATTGGCTGCGTTACCTTCGCCGCGCTTTATCTTCCATTAGCTTGCCTATCGACTAGAGAAAATTTCCCATATATTCCATATACACTGTACCGATACACGAATCACGCAACATTCCATCACCACCGTACATCTTGAAGTCATACAAACATGTCAAAACGATAGACCAATCAGATTTTCCCTTCGGTTCACCTAACTCCGCGTCATTCTTTCCCTTGACTTCGAACATCCGTTCCAGCGAAGCATCTCTTTTGTCCTCTCTCTCTCTCTATCCATTATAAATACGCCAGAAAGCCCTGTTTAATTGTCTTCCTTGTAATTTTGCGTGTAATATAGTTTCTTGCTTTCTTATATAGCTCTCTCATTTGTCATTTATCGTTAAATCTCATCAGTCCATTGCCGGCATGTCGTCGGCCGAAATGGAGCAATTGACGTCGGGAGCGAGCAATCGCATAATCCCGATCCTAAAAGCCCTAAGAACATTTGTAATTTTCCTCCCGTCAATCATTTTCGCTCTCGTCCTCCTGCCGCGGCGCCCGACAGACGGTGCGCCAAAATCTCCATTAAAAAGTTACAAGCGGAGATCGGTCTGGAGACGAGAGGAGGAGGACACCATACGAAGAAGAGCGTTGGCCGAGGACATCAAAATGGAATTCGAAACCGATGACGGCGAGGTTAGATGCCGGTGGAGCACTTCTCTTTTTTCCGGTGTTACAAGGAACGCTTTATTTTGTCGATCGTGGTTACCAGCCACCGGAGAATTAAAGTAAGGTTTTTCATTTACTTTGGTTGTTCGACTAATTGACTTTGAATGCTGGTTTGGAGTTTTGACTTTCAATTTTTGAAATTTCAATATGTTATGTCTCTTTGTTGATGAATAAGTTCAGGAAGGAATAAATGGAACGTAAATTGTCAAATTTCTACCTTTTCCGAGAATTGGAAATTCTGGTGAAATATGCCTCTCTGTTTGTGTCGAGAATCTAGTGCATGATATCTCTCTGTATGTGAATTTCTTCTTCAGTGGTCTAGCTTCATTCGAAATTGTTAAGAGAGTCACTGGAATGTTAACTGATTCTAAAATTTAGTTCATTTGTTTTTATTTCCTAATGATCAAATAGTAAAAAGTAAATGAAATGTAATGGAGATTATGAGTGTAGTTTTTCAAGCTGATTTTATTTCAAATGAGGTTCGTGGTTTATTTTTTGTTTCTGGAGAATATACATTAATTTGCATAATCAGGGCAACTGCAAAAATTTAAAGGTCCCGTTTTGAAAAAATGTTACTGGTATAGTTCAGTGTGATTCGCATGAATGCATGTTTTTGTTTTCTGATTTCTATAATGCCTCTTGTTACTTGTGTAAGTATATTACTGTAATTTTTTAAAAATAACGCCTCCTGTGTTATGCTTGCTAATATCGGTGTAATTAATCATTTATTTTGAAATAAAACTCTGCTGTGCCAGGAGTTACACTATACAAAGGGTTGCAGGGCTTTGGTGCCGCACGACACTGATATTTTTGTAGTTCTTATTCCTCACAGCCTTTAGTATGTACAGTTTACACATTCCTAGCTACTGCCTTTATTCTGTTGCTTTTTTCTTTCAGGGGCATTTTGATCATAATACATGGGCTGAATGAGCATTGGTAATTTTGAATGACCTGTATTCAGAAGCACTTCTCTGTTTTCCTCTTATGCTTTTTCGCTTATAATTTAAGGAGTGAAAACTGATTTGATTTTCAGTGGGAGGTATGCTCAATTTGCAAGGCAACTAACTTCATCCCACTTTGGGGTTTGTGCTATGGACTGGATAGGTGTGTAAGTTGTTTCTCAAGTCTATTAACTATCTGACTTGCATGTCAGATTTATATTCTTGTAACGAGTCATCTTCTTGATTTTAGGTCATGGTGGGAGTGATGGGCTGCATGGATATGTTCCTTCACTTGATCATGTGGTTGCAGATACTGTAAGCCAGTTTTATTTTCCTTTTCTTCTATGTTTATCTGTCTAATTTATGCTGCAAAACGAATTATTCGAACTTTTTTATGCAATGATCTATTTTTGTCTCCTTCACCAACGTTTTCTTGTCAACTGCTGTCATAACTGCAGCTTCAAATTGAGTTTTTCCAGTAAAATTTATCGTGCAGTGTCCTGCTGACACGTTTCCGATCAACTAAAAGTATTGGACTTGTGATACTTTGTTGCATCTGTCTTGATTTTTAAAAAACACTGTAGATTACCGGTTTAGTATAGTAGGATATGACCGCCCTTATCTTTTGTTTAAACAGGGGGCTTTCTTGGAAAAAATCAAATCAGAAAATCCAGCGGTGCCAT
>JAWDEX010151961.1:0-22040 GCA_035221805.1 Trichilia hirta | reverse complement strand
TCAAATAATATTTATTAAGTCATAAATTTATTTTATGTTTTGTTAGAAGAATAATGAACATTTGTTGAGAAATTATGAAAACGTCCAACTAGATATGTGTCATTCCCAGAAGTAAATACAAATATTACTAATAATTATTGGTATGATAGAAGTTACAAAAAGGGAATGGTTATCACCTCATGATAGTCAAAAATTCTTATGATGGCAAAATAAATATAACCACCAAAAGTGAAATATTTATAAAAGACAATATCTCAATGATAAGTCCATAAAATTTTTAATAATCCTCAAGATCTTACTCATCTTGATGTCTCCAACCTCTTTAAAGAAAAATAAGGGAATATTGAGCTTTTAATTAGTGTGAAGCTAATTAAACTTTTTATATATATACCTTTTGTGTCCTTTTATTAATTACTATTATATTTTATATTTTTTGTCTAATGTGGGAATTTTTATAAAAGGAAATAAGTTTTAATAGATTTTTTCTTTTGAAAAAGAAAGATAGGGATATATGCCTAACAGACAGTGCATTTTCGTATACTATCTTAAGAGATAAAAAAAACATTTATAAAAACTGATAAATATTAAAATAAAGATAAATATTATATCAGGTCTTGCAAATCTGATTGAAGGCTTCGAAAAACCTATAATCTTATTAGCAAATGGAACTAGATTATGTATTCAAAATGTCTTGTATTCACATAGATTCAAAAGAAATCTACTCAATTTTAAAGATATTCATAAAAATGGGTATCATCTTGAGACTTTAAATGAGAATAATATTGAATATCTGTGTATTACTTCTAATATCTCAGGCAAGACAAGCATATTAGAAAAGCTTCTAGCATTTGCATCTGGATTGTATTATACAATCATAATTTTAATTGAAAACTATGCTGTAATAAATCAGAAGTTTAATAATCCAAAATTATTTATGTTATGGCATGATCAGTTAGATCATATAGGATCAATAATGATACATAAAATTATTAAAAATTCTCATTGACACCCACTAAAGAATAAGAAGATTCTTTTGTCCAATGAAAATATTTATAACACTTGCTCACAAGGAAAACTAGTGATCAAACCTTTTAATTCTAAAATTAGTTTTGAATCTCCATTACTTTTATAAAGAATTCAACAAGATATTTGTGGGATAATACACCTATCTAACAGGCTATTTCACTATTTTATGATTTCAATTGATACATCTGATCAATGATCACATGTTTGTTTATTATCTTCACATAATGTTGTATTTGCTAGATTACTTGCACAAATTATTAAGTTAAAAATACAATTTTTAAATCATTTGATCAAGACTATACGTCTAGATAATGCTGATGAGTTTACCTCTAAGATATTTGACGACTATTATACATTAGTGGGTATTGATATAGAGCATCCTATCCCACATATTCATACACAAAATGGATTAGCTGAATCTCTTATTAAGTGAATTCAAATAATTGCTCGAACTTTTTTATTACGTACTTAATTACCAATCTTTGCTTGGAGACATGTTATTTTATATGCTGCATCATTAATTCATCCTAAAGCCACTGCTTATCATTAATATTCTTTATTACAACTTATAACTAGTCATCAACATGATATATCTCATCTACGTACTTTTGGTTATGCTGTTTATGTTCCTATAACACCTTCATAATGTACTAAAGTATGACCTCAATGTCAATCAGAGATTTATGTTGGTTTTAACTCACCTTCTATTATTAAAAATCTTGAGCCTTTGATAGATGATTTATTTACCGTACAATTTGTGTATTGTCAATTTTATGAGATAGTTTTTCTGCCATTAGGAGAAAAGAAAGTGCCTCTTAAAATTAAGTCTGAACTTTCTTGGAACACAAATACTTTGTCTTATTTTGATTCTCGCACTAGTTAATGTGAAAATGAGGTATGAAGAATAGTACAACTTTAGCAAATTATAAATTAATTACTAGATACATTTAATAATACATCAAGAGTGACCAAATCATATATACCAACTGCTAATACACTAACTCGAGTGATTATTTCTGAAGAACGAGCAATAATAAATAATTCATCTATGGCATACTAGAAGCATAGTTGATCACTTGGTTCAAAAGATACAGTTTCACAAAAAAAAAATTAGACAATTAAAAATATAGTGATATACCCACTACTCCAAAAGAGTTAAATGTCTTTAAAGAGAAAAATATACCTGAAAAGCTAATTGTCCTTAAAGAGACAAGTGTCTTTGAAGACAAGTATCTATGAAGTGACACAAGCATCTGTGAAGTGACACAAGTGTCTAAAGAAGCACAAGAGTTAAAAAATAAAGAAAAGTCTACAAATTATGCTTATACATATATAATGTGGTATCGTAATAATATAATTATTGATAATGTATTTTCTTACTCAGTGGCTACTGAGATTATAAAAAATAAAAAATTATTGATAAATTTAGACAAAGACATGATTAACCTCAATAAAAAGACGTAATTCAAACAGAATTAGCTTCTCTTACCAAATGAGAAGTACTTAAACCTGTAGTCCAGACACCTAAAGATGTCAAACCAGTTGAATACAAATGGGTATTTGTACAAAAATATAATAATAATAATGAGATCGTAAGATATAAAGCACAACTTGTTGCTCAAGATTTTTCTCAGAAATCTGGTATTAATTTTGATGAAACATATTCTCTTATAATAGATATTATTACGTTTTAATTTTTAATTAGTTTGACAATCTCTAAAAGACTTATGGATATAGTGACTACTTATTTATATGGATCACTTAACACAAACATTTATATGAAAATCCTCGAAAGATTTAACATGCTCGAAGCATGTAAATTAAAATATTATAGTTTGTATTCAATCAAACTATAATGACCTTTGTATAGATTAAAACAGTTAGGGCATATATGGTACAATTATCTAAGTGAATATTTGATAAAAAAAAATATATTAATAATCCTATATGCCCATAAGTATTTATAAAGAAATCAGAATATAAATTTGCCATTATAGTAGTATATGTTGATGATATAAATATAATTAAAACTCCTGAAGAGGTTCTAAAGGCTATTGAATACTTGAAAATGACAAAGATTTGAAAAAAATTAAATATTATTTTAGCCTGCAAATCGAGCATAAAACTAACAAAATATTTGTCCATCAATATGCATATATTAAAGATTTTAAAATATTTTAATATGGATAAATCTCATCTATTGAATACTCCTATGGTTGTTCGTTCTCTTGATCCTAAAAAGGATCTATTTTGTCTTAAAAAATGGTAAAGAGATACCTGATTTAGAAGTACTATATCTTAATGTTATTAGTGTTTTATTATATCTGGCACAATGTACTAGACCAGATATAGCATTATTGTAAATTTATTAGCCAGATTTAGATCTGAACCTACTTGAAGATATTAGAATGATATCAAGCATATATTACATTATCTTTTAGGAACTATAAATTTGGAATTATTTTATTCTAATAAACCAACAAGAAATCTAAGTTTAGTTGGTCATGCAGATACTGATTATCTTTTTGATTCTCATAAAGTCCAATCTCAAACGAAATATGTATTTATTTATAATAGTACAACAATCTCTTAGCAATCTACAAAACAAACTCTTGTTGTAATATCTTCTAATCTTCTAAGATTATTACTCTACATAAAGCTAGTCGTGAATGTAAATGGCTATGTTCTGTTATACATCATATTCAGAGTATATGCAGTTTATCTTCTATTTCAGAGAATCCAACTATAATTTATGAAGATAATACTGCTCGTATTGCTCAAATAAGAGGAGTATATATCAAAGGTGACAGAATCAAATATATTTCACCTAAGTTCTTTTATACTCATGAGCTTTAGCAGAGCCACCAAATTGATGTTAAACAGATTCGCTCTTCTGATAATATTGCTGATCTTTTTATAAAGGCTCTGTCTACATCAACTTTTGAAAAGTTGGTATATAATATTAGTATGTGTTACCTTCACAAGTTAATAGATTGATGTATGCTATATTGAAAGGGAGGTTTTTATGAGGAGAACATAAGTGTGCATTGTACTCTTTTTTTTCTTCAACTAGTTTTTTTTCCACTGAATTTTACTGGCAAGGTTTTTAACAAGGTAATATAAAGTACATATTAAGTTAATTGAAAATGGTGAAATCCAAGAGAGAGTGTTATGTAATTATAGCTTTCTCCATTTTTAATATAATTAGGTCTTAATTTCTGAAAAATTAAATATCTTGACTTTTAGATAAAGTAGAGTGAATTGTCTTTTACCAAGTTAGAGTAATTCTATCTAATTTTTCTCTTCTTTTACTATTCTTCTATTTTTATAATATGAAAGTGATTGAAATATTTTTCTATAAATACCACTCTTTTTGTAATGAATTAATACACATTTGATGAATATAATTTTTTCTTTATTTCTTCTCTCAGAAGTAAGAAATTAAAAGATTATATTTCTATCTTGGTTAATCTTATTTACATCTTTAATTCTATTTTTATTATCTTTGGAGCTAATATTTACAATAAGTGGATGATTTTAATCTCACCAAACACTCTTGTAGCAAGAATTCTCAAAGCACGATATTTTAAGAATGAGTGGTTTTTAGAAGCTAAACTTAGGTACAATCCGTCGTTTATATGGCACAGTATTTCGTGGGGACGGGAGGTTAGTAAAAGAGGTTACAGAGAGAGAATTGAGAATGACACAAAGATGAAAATGTTTTAGCATAATTGCATCTCTCAGCCGATGACTTTTAAGCCAATTCACCTGGCATCGCTAGCGGAAAGAATCTAAAGTTTGTCTGATTATTACAAATGACAATCAATGGGATGGGGAGAACTTAAGGCTGTTTTTTCATAGAGATGACAAGGAGCAAATTTTACAAATTCTTTTATCAAAAGAAAAGATGAAAAACCAAATAATTTGGCATTTTGATAAGCACAGAAGGTATTCGGTCGAGAGTAGATATAGGGTAGCAATGCAAAATCAACATATTCCAAGTAGTTCGAACTTAAATGCAAATAGGTGGAAAGTGCCATGGGACATGGATGGTCCAACAAAAATAATATTCATGTGCAAGTATTTAAAATATTTTACCTACTGCACAAAATCTGAGTGACAGAGGGATCGTGGAGAGCTCGATATACTCGAGATGTGGCAGGGAGATTGAAGATGTGACTCAAGCTATTCTCAAATGCAAGTTTGCAGGGAATGTATGGAGCTTGACTCTTTCTTATGGCATATTAAATCAGCATCTTAATGGGATTATTGGATACATTGGGTCAGGGGTGTTTAAGATAGATTTCGATCAACTTATGGTTATAATGTGGGCAATTTGGAGTGGATGGAATATGGCTTTGTTCCAAAAGAGAGATGAGTGTCCTGCCTGCATCTTAGCAAAAGCCGAAGCTATGCTTTCTTCTTTTAGTTGAATTGTAGTAGAAAAAGCAGGATCGATGGAAGGGACTTCGAAAACATTGAATAGCACATGGATACTACCATCCAAGAATTGGTACAAACTGAATATGGATACTGCTGTGATAGAGATGGGTAAAAATATAAGCTTTGGGTTTTTCATTAAAGACTTAATGGGCGATATTATGGCTGTTGCAGTAAACAATTCAAAGTATTTTTGAGAGGTTGCTTTTGCTAAAGTAGAAACTATGCGATCTGGTGCCCAAATTGCTTTAGAAGTGCGCTTGACTCCACTCTAAATTGAATCAGATTCCATGAATGTTGCTGGCTTGATAAATAAAATTTTGATTAGCATGAAGGAAATTTTCTGGGTGGTTACTGACATTCATCAGTTGATAGAAAAAATGGGAAGGGCCAAAGTTCAATATATTCTCAGAGATTCCAATTCTGGGCCGCATAATCTAGCAAAGTATGCAAGTAGTAGTAATAAATTGATAGTTTGGCTGGAGGATATTCCTTCCGAGATTGTTGGCTTGTGTTGATTTTTTAGTAATGAAAATAAATTTGAAAAAAAAAAATATAGGGCTAATGATTCTTTCTTTAATGTGAAAATAATAAAGGTAAGACGAGAAAAGAGAGAGTTTTTGTTTTTGTATGAATTTGTATATTGTAGTAGCTAACATATTAAAAAAATAAAATAGTATAAGAGATAAAAGAAATTTTGTACGACTTGATATGATATTATAAACATGTTGCGTCATATCAAATAGTATTTCATATTAATTTGTACAAATAATTTATAATTTATATTTCTAGTATTATTATAAAAAATATATAATCATAGCCATACATATGTATGATTGAAAATACAACAATATCCTAAAAATATATTTGAAAGTTCACCCTAGAATCAAGAAAAATTTTGAATATTTCTGAAAAAAAATAAAGGGTTTAGTTAGGGTATTGTAATCATAGTCAAATTTGAAGAAAAAGATATACTAAAAGTATATTTAAAAGTTCACTAAATATTTCTGAAAAAAAAATAAAGGGGTTAGTTAGGGCATCGAAATCATAGTCAAATTTAGCGATAAAAAGTCAAGGGGTATCATTAAGAATTTGAAAGTGTTTACTTTCTAATTTAACTTTCAAATAAAATCACAGTTAAAACCTAAAATTTAAATAATAATAATATTATCTCCCTTACTTTAAAATTTTGTATAATTGTGAACCATATAAATTATATGATGTTATTGTCATGGGATAAGACTTTAGACATCATGCCAACAATTCAATTTTATATATGATGGTATTTGACAATATCAAGCATAAAATGAAGCAAAATATTTGGGGTAGTCTCCAAGTTTGAATGAAATGATAAATCAATCCTTAAATTACGATGTTCATTTGTTACTAAATTTTATTTTAAAAGGAAAATCTACCGCATGTCACCAAATGTTCCCTAATTTGTAGCCTAAAATAGATGGGTCATTTTCAATTCTAATAAAAATGAAGTTAGATAATGAATATGGATATAAAATTACACTTTTATGTATTAAGTTATCAATTAATTGAATTGAATTATGTGCACTTGTTTTATTAACTTATCATTATTTAATTACTTACTGTTAATTTAATTATTTAATAAATTAAGTGATCAAATTATCATTAATTAATTGATAAAAGGCTAATAAAATAAGTGTATGCAATTTTTTTTTTTTTTTTTTTTTTAACTTGAGAGTATTGATTAATACATGTGGTATTATCTTAACATAAAAGACATTTTCGTAACTTCACATGTAACTTGAAATATCATGCCGATTGTTGTTGGATGTGTTGAACAGAAAATACTTAAAAAATAAGAAAAAGGAAAAAAAAAAAAAAATATCTTACTCAACAACTATCATAGTCTTAGAACCATTAATTGGACGTAACACATCGTTACTTTTTCTTTAAGTAAAAGCATTATAATGGTTAATTATGCCGATTCTTTCTTTCTCATTCAAAAAATAAAAATAAAAAATAAAAAAATTTAAATAATAATACTTTAAATTATTAAACGAAGATTCGATATTCCTAATTTAAAGTCGTGTAGGACTTCATTATTATATATTAATGTATTAATATATGAATTTATTGTACATCATAATTTTGAAATATCAATATATTGTGTAACATAAAATTTAAAATTTAATTTTTAATTTATATAACTTTTTTTTTCATAACTTGTAAACATCATTGATTTTTCTCATATAAATACAAATAACTTACAATAATTTACATTTCGTGATGATCACGAAGTGATATAAAAAATATAGACCAACCATTTGAATCAATTGGGTATTTTCATCATTAGTTTCTTGTAACAATCAATTAGATATTTCATTGATGTTAATGTCCTTTCAAAAAGAAAAAATTACACACAATGCGCTTACATGTTAACATCATTTAAAAAATGTTGATAATTAAAATTTTTTCATGGAAATATAAATGATAAATATATATATATATATATATATATATATATATATATATATATATTACTACGTCTAGGATCTGACCTGTAATTAAAGTATGATTACTTATCGTTTACCCTAAACATAATAATTGGTACACCAAATAGACCTTAGTTGATAATTAAACTATTTTACTCTCGACGAATATAAATAATAATATCAATTCGCCATCTTAGTACAAGTTCTTTCTATTATTATTTTAGTATAGAATAGAAATATTTTTAAATTCGTGACCTCGATTTATGTTAGTATAAAATAGAAATATTTTTAAATATTTTATGTGGATTCTATTATTCAAAAAATAATTTGCAGTGAATTCGTTTTTTTCTAGTAAAATTTGTAGAATAGAATTGAAGTGGGTGAGAAGACTTGCGTAGTATCAATAAAATCTCATCATCTATAAATAATGAATTTTTTTTTTGGGGCCTTTTACCATATTAGATGAATCGCAAAAAGCAGCTTATCTGCCGATTTCACCGTAGCAGCTTACAAAAATACGTACAAGTCAAGGCCAGCTTTACACCATCTGAGGACAATGTCAGGGACAGTGTGAGAACCTTCCCTTCTGCTGGTTATGCCATTTACGTTGCTTCTTTTCAGAGATACGGAGGTAGATCCAATTTAATAATTCTACTTGACACTTCATACACAATTAGAAAAGTTTATTGAATAATTTTAAAATTGTTTTCATTAATTTTATATATTTATTGCTAAAAAATTTGTTTATTTATTTACAGAGTTATAATGAGTCCAAAATCAATAAATTTTCAATCTCTATATTCATATAATATAAATAATGAAAAAACAAATATAATATATTATACAACACGCTACATAAATCATTTCTCATGTGCTATTTGTCGAAAATAGAAAATTGTTGCATAAATCCACTCCGACATAAAATTTTCCATGGATTGATAGCGGT
Organism: Trichilia hirta; assembly: GCA_035221805.1. Classification (NCBI taxonomy): domain Eukaryota; kingdom Viridiplantae; phylum Streptophyta; class Magnoliopsida; order Sapindales; family Meliaceae; genus Trichilia; species Trichilia hirta. The sequence continues at coordinate 13,160 of JAWDEX010151961.1, read as the reverse complement.
GCAGGCAAAAAGCACACAGATTCCGTAGGAAACTGAAGAAAAATCAAGAAAATGTGAAAAACTGAAAACGACAGATGTTAAGGACAAAACTTCAGCAGAGCAAGTAGTTCCTTGACTTAAGCTCGCTGTAATAAAATGTAATTAATTTTCATTTCCTGTCTTGCCAACTGTCTCATGTTTACTCTCTCTCTCTCTCTGAGAAAGAGAGGAAACAATTTAAGCTTCCAAGATCTCCTTATGATCTATGTTCCCTACCTTAAATGAAGGAAAAACAAAAGACAAAGGCCCCAGCTCTGCAAACCCAGTTATTAATTTCTGTAACTGATCAACAAATGAGGTCACTTAACTTGTTCTCAAGTTTCTTGGTCTTTTGCTTTTGCTTTTCCTTCTGCTCTCCAGCTTTTAGACCTTTTGTTTGTAATTGTTGATACTGGTATGGTTATATTGTTGTTACTTAAAGAGAAGATTTTTAACTCCTTTCTCAGGAGAAACTCTAGGAATTATCAATTAAGGTTCCCCTCATCTGCTTTCTGTTGCTTTAATTCACATGGTTAAAGTATCTTCCACAAAACTAGTTGTTGTAATTTAGAGAGTCTGCTGACTAACTGGTCTTCATATTTTATAATCGTCTGTTAGTTTAATGATTGCAAATTTTCAATTGAATCTTTATATGAATTTCTTGTGATATATAGCAAATTTGAAACAATTTTTTGTTTTATTTATAAATTTTTTCTTGTTTTGAGTTAATTTTTGGTAGTAAATTGAAGTAAGCCCTTGAAAGTTTTTGTTATTTATCAATTTTCAGACCAAATTTTCCTTGGTTCATTTGGAAAAATTCGATGTGTTTTTGAAGTTATAGGAATTATGGGTTTGCTTCAATATAGAATGGCCTTGTGTTTGTGTGTACTTCTTGTTTTCAAAACCTGCACTGCTGGCTCTCAACATGTTGACAAGATATATCCCGGATTTCATGCATCCCAGACTGAATGGATTAATACCAATGGGTTATTTCTACTATCTAACAATACAATTTTTGGTTTTGGATTTTACACTGCCTTGGATGTTCGATATTTTTTTCTGGTGGTTATTCACATTAGCAGTGCAAAAGTCGTTTGGACTGCTAATAGAGGCTTAGGAATTACTGATTCTGATAAGTTTATGTTTGAGAGAAATGGGAATGCTTTTCTGCAAAGGGGAAATGGTGTAGCTTGGTCCACAAATACCATAGGAGAAAAAGTTGCATCCATGGAATTGCATGACTCCGGCAACTTGGTATTGCTTGGGGAAAGTGGAAATATTCTTTGGCAGAGTTTTAGTCATCCCACTGATACTCTGTTATCTGGACAGGAGTTTGTGGAGGGAACGAAGCTTAAAAGTTTTCCCAATAGCAATAACCTGAGCCTTTATCTTGAATTCAAGTCTGGCGATTTGATCTTGTATGCGGGGTATCAAATTCCACAAACCTATTGGTCCTTGGCAAATGATAGCCGGAAAACCAACGTAGGCGGCAAGATCCACTCTGCATCTTTGGTGTCCAATGCATGGAATTTCTACGATCAGAATAAGGTCTTGGTATGGCAATTCAACTTCTCCGGAAATACTGATCGAAATGCTACCTGGGCTGCTGTTTTAGGTTCTGATGGAGTAATCACATTTTCTGATATTCAAAAGGGAAAGCTAGTTACACCTGAGGCAATCAAGATACCACAAAATCCGTGCGGTGTTCCTGAACATTGTAGCCCATACTATGTTTGCTTTTTCGACAATTGGTGCCGATGCACTTCATCTCTCAAATCTCAATTCAATTGCAAACCTCCAATTGCTTCAACATGTAACAGCTCCAAGTCTTCAGCTGAGCTTTTTTATGTTGGCGAGAAGCTTGATTATTTTTCGCTTAGTTTTGTTGCACCTTTGCCAGGATATGATCTTGACGCTTGCAAAAACGCTTGCCTCCATAACTGCTCCTGCTCTGTGTTGTTCTTTGAAAATAGTACTAGGAATTGCTTTCTGTTTGACCAGATAGGAAATTTGCAACGTTCTCAGCAGGGTTCTGCTGGTTACGTTGCATATGTGAAGGTCTCCAGTGGAAATGATGATGTGCTAAATCATATAAGTAAAGAAAGCACAAGCCAAATGAAAAGCATTGTATTCACTGTGTTCATAGTTGTGGCAACCATTCTTCTAATTGCTGGTCTACTTTTTGCGGGTCTCTGGTACGTCAAGAAAAAGAAGAGATTAATGGAATTCTCTCAAGAAGAGGATAATTTCTTGGACAATATATCTGGCATGCCTGTTCGATTCAGTTACACTGATCTTTGTAAAGCAACTAAAAATTTCTCTGCTAAGCTTGGCCAAGGTGGGTTTGGCTCAGTCTATCTAGGCAAGCTACCAGATGGTACTCAGTTGGCAGTCAAGAAGTTGGAGGGCGTTGGGCAGGGTAAAAAGGAATTTAGAGCTGAAGTGAGTATAATTGGGAATGTACATCATTTTCATCTTGTCAAAATTAAAGGGTACTGCATTGAGGGGCCACATACGCTTCTTGCTTATGAGTACATGGAAAATGGATCTTTGGATAAATGGATCTTCAAGACTACCGATGATAGTCGGTTTTTGAACTGGAATGCAAGATTCAATATTGCATTGGGGACAGCAAAGGGATTAGCTTATCTCCATGAGGAGTGTGCAGTAAAGATTGTCCATTGTGACATAAAACCTGAAAATGTTCTCCTTGATGATAATTTCACTGCCAAAGTCTCGGATTTTGGTTTGGCTAAGCTGATGAGCCGCGAAGAAAGCCTTGTATACACGACACTAAGGGGTACAAGAGGGTACCTTGCACCAGAATGGATAACAAACAACCCTATTTCAGAGAAGAGTGATATATACAGCTATGGCATGGTCTTACTAGAGATCATTGGAGGCAGGAAGAGTTATGATTTAGGAGATGATTCAGTGAAAGCTCGATTTCCTACTTATGCCTTCACTATGCTGGGAGAAGGAAAACTACTAGAAATTGTTGATCCGAGGCTAGATATAGATGAAAATGATCAGAGAGTTGCCAGTGCAATTAAAGTTGCATTGTGGTGTATACAAGATGAGATGCATATGAGACCACCAATGACTAAAGTAGTCCAAATGCTTGAAGGTCTATGTCCAGTACCTGAGCCCCCAACACCATCCCAGTTGAATTCTCGGGCATACTCTGGTTTTATTAATTGGAGCAGTGAAGAGGGTACTTCATCGGGACAACTTGATTTCAGTAGTGGTGCATTTTTGTCAGATGTTCAATTATCAGGCCCGAGATGATAGAAACAGTTGCTATTCAACATAAGATATATCCATTCAACTGTGAAAGGTTTGCTAGCTTTGAGACCCATTGTAAACCATGAAACTTCCCCGTTTTATGATCCTTGATAGTAATATTTTGTTCATTATGCTTATAAGTTAATCCTCTCAAAATTGCTGTAAATATAAGTGTTATTCTCACCTTTTATGAATTTTCCATCTGAATATCATCACTGTCTGTTCTACATTTTGTTTTGAGAAAAGATAAGTCTTGAAAGCATTTTATTCCAAGTCTTTCTTGTGTACCACGAGGAGTAATTTGAACATTTGGAAGAGATCAAACAGAAACTATTCCAATAAATCTGAGTTAGATTTTATTAACCTCCCGGGATTTAAATGAGCTTCATATAATTTTCTTTTCTTCCATTCAGCTTCAAGTTTATTATAGCCCGGTCCAGAACTTCCTCTGATTATCAACCAATGTGCGTTCATACTGAAATTCCCTCTTTAACAGTGTAAATCATGCAGGATTTATTACATCCAATCTGGATTTTATTATGCCATGTGTTTATAGTATCTCTTAACAATCCATTCGCTATGCAGAACACATTTTTATGAGTAATTTAAGTCGATAGATTTGATAAATTTCCAGATTAAAACAAATTGATATGAGTGGAAATATCACATCAAAGATGGAAAAACAGGACAATTGCTGCCAAAACCATTTGTCATTTACTTGATATAAAATATAAATCACACACTGGCAATTCAATGAGGAAGATAGACACAGTGCTGCCGTTGCTATCACTGGTGACATTATTTCTTGCAATATCTATGACCAACATTTTAAACCTCACACTTTAAAGACAATATCTGGTTTTCTTCTTCTTGTTTTCATAGTAAGCCTTACAGATTGTGAAATGATAATATAAAATATTGCCAAGTAAACAAAGGAATCATTATAGAACATTTTGCCTTTCGAATTCATTTACGTCAGGAAATTGCCCATTTGTTCACAATGAAAATTACTAGACTGTAGATAATTTTAAAAATTGAGATAAAATTCCATCAATTGCCGCTTGAGAAAAATGCTAGGAGCTATTCTCTTTCTTCATACTGATGAGTTCAATTGGTAAAATTTGGTGTGATATAAATAATGTCTACAGTGAAAGGTTCAAATATCACTTGCATAAAGATTTAACTGACATCAGTATAATATTATTCTTTAAAAAAATCTTATGATGAGGTCTTTTAACAAATTATAAAATGGATTTTGAAGAAATTGTATGAATTTAGAGATTTCTATTGAATTTGTCAATTTGACAACCACTCATATCCACCTTTTCTTTAATGGATATTAGTTTATTTCCCTATCATCGAACGTAACTACTCTAATTCAAAATCAATGGTTGAGATTGTTCTATTGCTAAATAAGAATATGTTGAATAGTAAGATCAGTACTTTGATATATTTCTACCAATTATTAATCACATTTCTTGGTGGCATTATTGCTAACTCACGAAGGGCCAAAACTTAAAAGGGTTAAAAGCCATTTTACTTTTCAAAATGTAATGTAGGACACAAGAAAAAAGAAATGGTCCCGAGCTTGAGATGATTCTATTTCCATTCCCATTAAGGCTGCCACCATACAACACAACCACCAAAATAACAAAAATAATGTCGAATGATGACTTAAAAACTCAGTGAGTTCTTCCACACCTAATAATTAATAACAGATAACATCAAAAATAAATATCAAAATATGCGAAAAAAAATAATGTTTATCAACTTATCTCTGACGAGAGAATTTAGTGACTCATAAGACTGTTCGAAGGCTGCAACAAAGATTTATCAACCACAAAGAAAAGAAAGAATATCTAATAGCAGAGACATTTGATGCAATTCATTCACCCACTATTGTTTCTTTTCTGATTAATTTGGTAACTCTAATTAAGGGAAGATAACTGCAGTTAGTGAGTCTCCGTAACTGTGGACCAATTAGTTCTACAACAGATCTCTCACTTGCCAGCAAGTCTCATTACAATTATTGGAGTGCAAAGAGGAAAAGCGGAAAAAAAGAATGGAAGAGAAGTTCCTTTCTCTTTCATATGGCAGACAAGGTAAAATGCTGATCTCATGGGTTGATAGACACATATGTTTCCAATACAAAACTCAGTATACTAATTTTACATATATGTTTCATTATACATCTTAAAGAAAACACTCTTCTGCATTTTACATAAGTAGAAACGGTTATTTTATGATAATTACAGTCAGAGAAAAAAAAATTTAACATAACTTGCATTTCAGCTGGCTATGAGATTTTATGTAACCTGACTATTACAAATCGGCATAGCAGCTTATACTTCTAACTTCCGATTTTTATCTTCTTAAGACGCAGCAGTTAAAGGAGGATGGTGAGGAGTTCCACGGAAGAAATCAGGTGGAGACACATGTCTGTGATCAGTTTCATGCTCTCCCTCTTCATTGTCATCTTCGTCGTCGTCGTCGTCTTCTCCAGTATCCCAAAGAAATTTAGCATATGACGCAAGCACATAACTGCAGAAAATTAAATTTCCCGAATTAGGTTTCAGATAAAACAAGATATAAACAAATGGGAAAACTGAAACCCAGTTCTAAAGTTGATTTCAATTTTGAATAAATAAAAATCAAACTCCTCCCCAATTTCAGTGACTTAAACTTCACACCTCTTGCACTCCTGAGAGGTTTTAACTGTTGAATCAACCTGCACTCGCAGAAAATTCGACTTCACTTCACATAAAGAGCTCTAAATTCATTGGGCAACGCAACAATTTGGTTATTAAAATGGAGCTTATTATCAGCTTTTAAACAACAATTAAAGCTATAATTTAATCAAATTCAGGTAAAGCATTGTACACAGGAGTCTGTTAAAAAAAAAGGAAGAAAAAGAAAAGAGGTGAGGTCTTCTTACCAGTCATCCGGAGCAGTTTTAACAGCTTGATCATAGTAACTTTCAGCTCTGCAAGCATCTTTATGAGTTTGCCATATTAGATCTGCATAGAGTGACAATATGTTTTCATCAGTTGGGTTAGCCAAAATTGCTCTTCCACAAAACTCCTCTGCTTTGGCAAAATCTCCTTTAACCTATTGACAAATAACAAACAGCAACAAAAATTTTGGTCATATGAAATCAAAACGGAATTCAACTGTAAAAACCAATAATATTATAACTTATAATATTACCTCTTTCAAGAACTTAGCATAATTTCCAAGCAAGAGTGAATTCCCAGGGTTTGCTTCAATCATCTTCTGGTAATAAGCATCAGTGATATTACTGCCATGATTATTATTGTTGTTACTATTATTCCCAAAAAAACCTGACCCACCACCACCATCTCGGCCGTCTGAACCTCCTCTTCCACCTCCACCTTCACCGCCACAAATTTTACCGTCATTACTCCCTAAACCACCACCCATCACCATTGTCTGCATCACACTACCATCTTCTGCTTCACACTCTTCTCTTTCATCAGCCGCAAGTAATTTCTCACCCAACCCAGAATTTGAAAAAAGTCCTTGAATTCCCAAACTTAGTTGCTTTGCTCCATTTGATTGATCATCATTTTCCTTACTTGCTTGCTGCATGTCGAGAGGATGAGTGGATGGTTTCAAAGCTTTGGCACTTTTCTTGTGTTTTTGCAAGTCTTTTTGGAGATTGATGATTTCTGATGAGAACGATGGGGAAATTGTTAAAAGCTTATTCTTTTTTCTGTCCTCTGTGTTTAGCAGAGAGTGAAATGAGGCGCTTGATAAGAAAACTGATCTTGTTCTTAGAAGAACCTGAAATTCTGGCTCCGGTGATGAGTCTATGCGGTTGGTGTACTTGGGTAGCCATGAGTTCAAGATTGGACTTGACGAGCTTCTCAGAAGCATGCTCACAGCAAAAAATCTGAGCTTTTTATGTCTGTTGACCCAAAAGACCAAGATTTTTTTATAAGGTGGAGAGATATGTCAATGGCTTCCAACAGAAAAGTTCTTTTAGAAATACGGAAAGTGCCTTTGAAAAGAGACGTAGAGCAGTGGCTCCCCTTTGTCGAGCTACCATGTACAGAACATGTTTCAGTAGAAGAGTTAAAGGAACTGAGCATGATGGAATCTAGCCGCATTGATCCTATCATATGATAGTCCAAAAAATTCCGAAAGAACACGTGATAAGACCTCTCCATCAATAAACTGCTTAAAGTCTCTAATCAAACGACACGCTGACACTGCTCGTGATAAGGGACCCACGGCCGCATTTTTTTATTTGGTTTTGTGCACTTGGGAGAAATGGACGGTCGTATTTGGATTTCGTTAATTGATAAAATTGGACAGGACTGTATCCTCGCTTGTTTCTTGTTTCTTGTTTCGACCAAACTAAGAACGACACGTGTTAGCGTTTTGAAATGAGAATGTAGAAAAGGACATGGAAAGAGGAATTTTTACTTCCCAGCTGCGAGCCACTGAAATTGATTTGTGCCTACTTAATTTGGAAAAAATTTAGTTTATGATCATTATTTAAAGTTATTTTATTTTTTGATCATGCTACCATAAAATTTATTATTCTGGCTATTTTATCAAAGTGCCCTTATTTTGTCACGGAGTGATTGACCCTATGCTTTGACCCTTGACTTTTTAAAATTTTGTTTATTTTGCAAAGGAAACAAATGCAAGGAGGAGAAGAGAGAAACAGAAGACTGCGTTTGACTCACGAATAATTTGTGAGCTATTTAGATATTTTTCAACCCCTTGTAGCGTATCTGACCCAAATTCACTCTATTTTTGATAAATGTGTGACTTTTTTTATTTTAGTTGTCCTTGATTGTAGAATTATTTTAAAAAAAAATGTGTTCGTTAAATTGGAATTCCATTTTCCTGGTTGATTTTTTATTTTGGCGAAGAATATGATGATTTTGTACGATTATTCATGTCTTGTGATTGTGGGCAAAGAAATTCAAGAAAATGAAGTAGGTTTTATGAATTTGATTGTGCATCGAAATATTTGAAGAAATGCATGCCTGCAGGAGTTGAAAGAAATGAAGTAGAATGGCCAGTGAACGAAGGGAGAGGCCGTCCCAACGGACAGTGAGGCAAAGGATGACAGTTGCAGGTGCTCCAATAAATTCAAATTACAAAAGTTAGATTTTATTTTCCATCCCTTACTACTATACTACATGAAAGTGTCAGTGTGCTTTTTGATAAGGAGAAGCGACCGGTAAATCCTAAGGAAGCGATTGATGATCATCTAGTGTGATTCAAAAGATACCATCGAAAAGCATCCTCTACCACTAGTACCAGTTCATCCCAGTAGCCTTCAAGAAAAAATCAGTCAATCCCTAAATAGGTGAAGGAAATTGAACAAAATCTTCTTCGCTTTCAAAGCTATCAAGAATACTGCAATCAAGGCTTAGAGCAAATGATTCGCATGTTCGCCACCCAGATGGGTTTGCATACACTCGGTATCCCACTCTGCCGCAATATTCTGCCCTTGATTTCTATTCTCAGCATCCTCTAGTCATGCAGGATTGGAAGGGCAAGATAAAGAAGTCAACAATGATAAAGATGAGGCAGCATGACATCACCTTTGTTGATTAAGAGGGTTCTGGTATCCCTTTCTAGTCTTTACTTGTATTTATTACATTGAGAACAATGTCAGTTCTCATTTTGAGTGGATTGAATTTTTTTTTTTTAAATTGGTAATAATGATATTCTGTACGCCGTTATTATATTAATTATCAACTTGTGCACTTGTGGTTAGAGTCATGCTGACACCAGTTCAAATGAAAAGTCACGATAAATATAACGTAGTAAGTTCAAAGCCTATTGCTCGTACATTTTACACTTTTGTTACACTTTTGATATTGGCCTTCTTTCAAATATTTATAATGTAGACATACAATCATAGTATATGAAAAACAAACTGCTCCGAATAATAATATTTAACACAATTCAATTGGAAAAATAGGCAAAATGTCGCTTGTAAACTTGGCAAATCCAAAGCATGGAACCTGCAACAAGATACATTTATAAATACCATCATATTATGATTACTAACCTACCCAATTTCAACAATCCTCCATACCAAATAAACCAAGACTGGAATTGATAGACCGACATAAATTATAAATTAATCATATATAAACAAATCATGCCATATTCTCTTACAAACAGTAAAATAATCATCCCCATTCAAGTGAGCTTCTCCTCATGTATCAAGCAGTCCATAATATTTATCATAAGTAGACCGCTACCTGTCGACTAGGTTAATTGTTGTGGGATGCCACATGTCAAACGTCGAAAGTAAAATGGCCTTGTGTTCTCATGCTCAAGCCTCTTGGAAATATAACCTGACTGGGACATGAACAAGGACTGGCATTCAGCCAGTGGTGTCATTCTCTTTTTAAATTATGCCGGAGATGCAATACTACTACTGGTGTCGTATACCATCATCATCCTAGTTTTACATGTCGTCCAATATTTTCTTATTAAGCTAATGGAAAGATAGACGATGTTAACCCACGGCTTTCACCAGTTTAATTTCCCCCCATGAACAAGGTCAATAAGAAGCCCAACTTCCATTAGATATGATTATGTTGGTTCTCTGGAGTCACGTTGCACAATACAGTTCAAGGCCTAAACACATTACGAATTGCACCGACATCATCAAGCATAGGACAAATAGTAAATGTCCATAATGAGAGCAATAAGGATATAACTGTAAAATAATAATATGTCCTTACATCTTCGATGCATTACTCCGGTTGTATAATGGCCCTTAATGAAATAGGCTTTGAATCGCAACTTTACCTATAAGGTTTCAAGCGGTTAGATAGATCTCGCATATATCATCCCAAAAAAGAGGTATATTGCTCTAGCATCAAGCGCGTCACCGAAGACTGTGGCCTATCATTTTTCTTGGGTATAATGTTAACCTCTTCTACACTAATATCCACATCTTGAAGTGCAGCTACATTTAGAAGCCCGTCAATGAATAGTTGGTCAATGACATAAAACTGTTGAGTTGACAATTCATCAATGGGCATTCTTAGTAGTCATCTTGCTTGCAAAGGAGTCCGTAGACTTTGAAGCTGACGATTGAGTGCTACTGTTTGTCGAACCGGTTAGAAATTAATGCTGCAATCGCTTCGGCTTGGCCCATCCGTTGCGTTCATGAGGTCGAGAGTCGAAGGGCCTGCTTGTCCGTAAGATGTGGAGTGATCCATTGGTGCATAAGTCATGAATAGGTCTGCTGGTGCATGTGTTGGAATGGTACGCCATCGGCACATCCATCATAGGTTCATCGTTATGCCTCTACAATGAACAAGGCAATTCTTATTAAAAACACATATAATTTGGCATTGTAAATGCGTTTATATAGCATAATAAAAAATTTTGTTACTGTAAATTGATACTGTACCCCATCACCTCATCAATCTGAATGCCTGATAACTCCGCGGACCTCGATGCGTCGTAATGAATGCAGTCCATATTTCCTCTTGAGGATGGTTAGAATAGAGTCAAATCTACTACCAGATAAAATAAGGATATTTTGATTTAAAATAATTAGAATAATAAGTGTAAGACTGATGTAGTTAAAAAAAATAAAGTGATGTCTGGTGTCATCTTCAATTATGAATAATTCGTGGTTTCAATCGAGGTATAAATTTCATGGTGTCGTATCGACTCTAGCCCTTTTGATTAGGTCTTTATCGAGTAACTGATTGCACTGTTATATGATAAAATTCTTTTGACTTTAGGTTTGAATTATTTTATCATGTTGTATCATATTATGTATAAAATTAGATTGATTGTGTTGTATGTTGAATTACATGACTCATTTTGTATTTTTATTTTGTAATATTTTAAGATTAAATAGGATTTTATTGTCTAAATCGTACTTATATGAATAAAATAATTTTATTAATAATTTCTTTTATATAAAATAATACTCCTCATCTTAAATTTTCTATCTTAAATAAAGTGATATATATTTATAGAATAATAAAAGAATACAATGAATAACTTTAAAAATTATAAAAATTAATCATCAAATAAATGTATATCAACTCATCTGGCACATCCTTTGCAATACATTTTAGAAAAAGTATTTAGGATAAATAGTGTTATTATTTTATATAATAAAATTTATGTTCTTGTATTGACAACTTAGTTAAGATTTGTTTTTTAACTGAACGTATAACAAATTTGAATTCTAAATAAATTTGATCTCAATAATCTATCTGTTTGTTTGTTTGTTTTGTCCGAAATTTGAATATAAATATTAAGTTAGTTGTTTTTCAAAATAAAAAAAAAAATCTGAAAATTAATAATAAAATCTTCAATTTTATTATAGTTATTTTATTTTTTTAATTTATAATATAGCTTGATAAATTTAAAATAAAAAAAAATAAGATAATAATTATAAATTTTATTCTTAAATTTTTTAAATTGTACAATTTTTAATGAAAAATATGTATATATTAGAAATAAAAGCCAAGTGTAAGATTTTTATATGGATAAGGATGTAAATAAATTAATTAAGGAAAAATATTTTTGTAAATAAATTTTTAAGATTCATAACAAAAGTAAAAAAAAAAAAAATACTTTCTTTATTACGCAAAAAGTATCTTAAAATTTTCATTAAATTAAAAAATCAGATAATTTTAATTATTTTAAATAAATAAATTTAAATAATTAAGTATTAAGACAAAAGAAGCAACACTCTCTCCCACTTTACACATTTAATATTATAATGTAGTAATTTTTAAGTAATATCTGTAGTAATATAAAAATTTTAAATATCAATTATTAATCATATATTTTGTTTTTTAAAGTTGATATTATCAATTTTTTGTTTAATCTTTCATTCAAATACACAAACATAAACACTAAAATCCGAAATGAATCCTCAAAATCCTTTAGGGAACTCTTTTGTATTTTGAAACCCAAAGTTTATGCATATAATCTTACCAAAATACAGGAGATACCACAAAAGTTCATGTTTATTGAACTTACAAAGCCATTGCTTGCTCCTCGAATTTTTTTTTTTTTTTTCGTGAAAGGATTGATTGATAGAAACACAAATGCCCATTGTGTATTTACCGTAGATCATTCTAGATTATCAAAATTTGTTTATAATAATGTCAAGATTTTATAGAGCCAAAATTACTTCATTTAAAAGACGTGCAATTCTATCTAAACACGTGGATGAGACGAAATATTGTAAAAATACAATAATTGATTGTCAAACATAAATGATTGAGTATATAATATCTATTAATGATTAATTAAGAATAAATATTTACTAAACACTAACTATTGTAAATACTAACTATAGTACTTTCGCCGATCACTTAAAAGGATTGAGTTATTTGACAAGCTAGGCACTCTCCGTCAGTTTGAGTTCCGATCCAACCATCATCAATAAAATTATTTATTTTATTTTAATTTTTAAAATCTTATAATTTTATTTTTCATAATAGATTAATACAAAATTTTACAAAATAATTATTTATTTTAATACTTTTTTTGCCCAAATATATTTAACTGATCCAACAGTTATCAATTATATTATTTGCTTTGATTCAATTTTTAAGGTCTTACGATTTTATTTTTGGTAATAAATCAGTACGAAAACTTATAATTAATTATCAATTATATTATTTGCTTTGATTCAATTTTTGAGGTCTTACAATTTTATATTTTGTAATAAGTCAATACGAAAACTTACCAAGAAGTCACCTATTTTAGTACGACTCTCTTCCAAATACGCTTAATTATAGAGTTCTTGAGAATAAATCACCGTCTATCTTAAAATACTTCATTGACATATTAGTTCTAATTTCACTTTTATA